>BLBF01000005.1:68661916-68676363 GCA_015471245.1 Laticauda colubrina | reverse complement strand
ATAGATAGATAGATAGATAGATAGATAGATAGATAGATAGATAGATATGTAGGTAGACAGAAAGACAGGAAGGTAGGTAGGCAGGAAGGCAGGCAGACAGATAGACAGACAGACATTTTGGATGGATGGATGGCTAGATAGACAGACAGACAGAATGCGACAGCGGTGGCACTTTGGGAAAGTAAAGCAAAGCCTCTGCCACCACATTTGAGGCTCCAGCTCCAGAGTGGTGCAACAGTCAATGGGTGAGCCTGAAGTGCTGGCGCCTCGAATGCCCCCCCCTGCTGCCTTTTAATGCTCCTCTGCCAGCCCCCTTGGGGGTGCTAAGAGGCAGCAGGGGGACGTTCGAAGCGCTGGCACCACAGGCTCACTCCACTGACTGTTGCACTGGAGTGGTCAAGGGGCTCAATGGGGTGAGTCTGCGGAGCTGGCACGTCAAACACAGCAGCGGCACATTGTGAAAGTAGAGCAAAGCTGCCTGCCCTGGGTTTCCTCAACCATGCCCTGCTCCATTAAGGAGGGAACAGCACCACCCTCTATGACATGTGCCCCGGGAGGAGGGGTAGGTGGGAGGATGATCCCTGGCGGGAGGGGCAGCCTGTGAACTTGCTGTCAGGCACAACAACTACAAAGAGGAGTGGGCCTGGCTGAGCGGGATACTGGATATTGGGCATGTGGTCAAAGCCCCCCTTCCTATCTAGTATCACAGTACTTACCAGAATTGCAGGATATGGTTAGGAGAATAAATGCCGTTAGGAGAATGTAGTTTATTTTGTCCATGTCTAGAAGTAGAATCATACATGAAACCATGAATGGAGAAGGTACGTCAAAAGGGTAAAATAAAATCAGATTGTCTATCCAAGTAAATGAAGCCTATGAAAATCAAAGCCTGAAAAGTCAGTAACAAGAAGGAAGACTTCCCCCACATCCACCCATGAATTTTTAAAAAGAGGAGGCAGGCATCTTCTTGCTCCTTTTTAGCTTTGTTCCTAGCAGAATTCTTTCCGGAACTAGTAGAAAAACCAGCAAGACAGAAGGATAATGAATGCCGTTAGGAGAATGTATTTTATTTTGTCCATGTCTAGAAGGGAAATAATACAGAGAAATAATACAGCAAACTAGGAACAAATAAGAGCTAGATGCAGGATAGATTTGGTTTTATTTAATAGATAGTGACCAAACTGATAGGATTTTTCGTTTGTCTGTGTGCACATGTGTAGTTGGTATGTCTGAATGAATTCAGCCCGAGCTTGAAAATAAACAGTTGATTTTTTTCTTTGTCCTTTTGTTTCTTTCCGCTCCCTTCTAGTTCTTTAAGCAAGATTTTGATAATAAAACTTGGAACTCTTTTAATGAATTAGTGATCCTCATTAGTACCGATGGAAAAAAGATTGCCGCTTGCCTGGAGAGGAATATCTCTGGAATAAAGTGGGCAGTGGCAGCATTCATGACTAAGCATTTGCCAAGAATGCATTAGGATCATGCCTGGAAGGTTTAAAAAGCTTTCACAGGAGCCAGAGGAACGAAAATTCTGCACCCCATGCATTTAGCAAGGCAGTGTGCTTTATGAAAGGATTTCCTCCATGTATTGTTTTTGCCCATTAAAATCTATCCCCAGAACATAAAGTCTCTCCCCATCTGCATTTTTCCACAGTTCTCAGTCAGCATGCTCAACAGAAATTCTTTACTTTGCATGAAGTTGCCTAAGTGGTTTTGCTGTTAGGATTGCAATATTATTTAGCTGGCTATAAGATCTATTCAGTTCAATGGGATCTATTTGGATTAAAAATTCATTGGATTGCAAGTTGTTTTGGCTTCAGTGTAAATTAGGAGCACCAGTATATTCAAGAAAACTCTGAATTTGTAGAAAGACAAGAATGAATGAATGTTCGAAAAAAACACCCCACACATATGCATATACCACAATTAAACATGAATGGAAGAAACAGCCCAACAAATATTCTGCATGAATGGAAATAGATATAGTTTAGGAGGAAAACTAAGGAAAAAGGAAGGTAAAGAAGTTGCCATGCTGTAGCCCCCACTTTTGTGTTTAGAGCCAATACCAATAAATGTTGCAACAACCTATCATCCTGATTGTGTGGAAGGTGGAATGTAAAGAACTAGCTTGCAAAGGTAATATCTAAAATAAAAATGTACTTTGCACAGAACAGCATAAACATGTTAAAACTAGTTGGCTGATGTTCTTATTATTGTGGCATGGGTATACCTAATTATAATTATTATCAGTAGCATGCTATCTGTGGCAGGGGTATACCTAATTGTCTCTAATAAAACTCATCTAACTAATCAACAGCTTCTCTATCATATTGATCTGCTTGCACGCTGATTACATGCAGGGAACATGTATTGTTCCTTGCAACAAAATGTACTTGTGCATGACATTCAAATACTTGCTGACAACTTCAGTACCCGTGTTTCTCTTATAATAAGGCCGGGTCTTATTTCTTTTTTGAGCCCCCCCAAAATGGCTCAGCTGTCTTTCGGGGGTGACTTAATTTCCCCCCCTTGCATCTTCGGGTGGGCGGGCGGCAACGGCTTGGATATTGACCTCGGCGTTGATGGGGCACCTCGTACCGGGATCAATACATGCAGCACCATATCCGGGTGTGCAACAAAAGTACTTCCTAACGGCAAGCCCCCCCCCCCCCACCATTCCCCCCCATTTTGCATGTTTTAATATAGGCCTTAATTTGGGGGGAGGGGCTTAATTTCATTTCATGTCTATAAAACATGCTGGGACTTCCTATTGGGGGAGGTCGTATTGTTGGAGAAACAGGATAATATATCTCATTGTTTCCTCATTCTGCTAACAGAGGAGAGGAATTAACAAAGGTGCAATATTTAGGAAATAATTTAAACTAGGTAGAACAAGTTAAGGAGTCTCTGAATGCAGGAGGAGTGCACTTCTTCTACCGGAAAAAAAGATTTGCTACTGAGATACTGTTTACATTATCACAGGTGTTCAAGTTTATTTGTGGAAGCTTCATGAATGGAGATTTCCCACCAGCAATGTTCTGAGTGGGAGAAAAGAATATGTTTACAGCTGTTGAGGATTTTCATGGGTCTTAATTAAGTCTATCTGTTTCCTCTTGTTAATTATAAGGGGAGATGGTGGACAGGAAGTTGTTTTGCATTGCCCATATTTAGTGCATCAAGTCCGAATGGTATAAAAGTTATGACTCCACTATAGAATTTTCATGCATTGCCAGAAAAGTAGCTATGTCTCTATCAAAAAGAGGGGCGGCCTATTCACCTCAAAAATTCTATCCACTAATATACGGTTATATAAACTAAGAAACATTTAGAAATAATGCTTATAAACTAAGCGGGCAAACAGTGGTGTAGATCTTATTCTAGTAAAAAGATGAAGGAAACACTGACCTCATCTGGTCACATTTGATGCCCAGATGTTTATGCAGTCCTTCTAGAGAGGATAAATAGCTATTATTTAGCTATTTATGGGAATTAATAGGGATTCCTTTCTCACATTTTCATCAGTCAGCTAGCAGATGGCTTTGATAAGTAGGGTTGTGCATGCATGTATGACATGTTACATCAATGAAAATCCTTTTATTGCTTTCAACTGGCCATGTTCCAGTTTGTCAATAACTCTCCAAAAGGAGCAGCATACAAAATTGAAGAGAAGTACTCCATTCTGTTACATTACATTCAAAGCCTGCCCCCTACCCACCCCAAACCAGTCCCAACTAAAGTGTCTCCGGTCCAAGAGAATACTGAACGTCTCTTAAGGGCTTTGGCTCTTCAGAAAAGCGGGAGGAGCAGCATCTAAAAAATGTTATAAGGTACCATCCTCTCGCCTTCCGCGAAGGGACGAAGACTGAAGGGGGAAAAAAAGGCGGGAGAGAGAGAGAGAGAGAGAGAGAGAGCGAGAGCATTCCTGCCCAAGCGCGGCAGAAGATGTAAGAGAGCCCCTATGGATCGGGCCTTGCCGGATAGTTTTAAGCCCGACAAATGCAGCCCCGAAGCGTCACAACCCCGCCGGCTCCTCTAATTTGGCCGGCTTCTCTTTCACCTCCCCCTCCACCAGCAAGCGTCCCGCTCCAGACTCCTCCCTGGATGCCCCTTCCCACACGCGACCGGGCTGAGAAAAAGGTTGGCGGGAACCTCCCTCCGTGCCCCAACGAAATCGCTCACCAGGGAGGCCGCTTCAAAGGCGCGCCGAGCTGCTGAGCCGCAGTCCTAGCCCCGCGGTCGCCGCGAAATCCTTCAACCCGTACGGCTCTGGAGGCACCAACAAGCTCCGCCTTCGGCTCCCTACTGCCGGTCTGCGGCAAAAGCAACTGCCAGCCTCACCTCAGCGGCCAAAAAGAGATGTTACTTTTTGTGTGTGTGAGTGAGTAAGACAACAAATAAAATAAATAAATAGGAAGGGAGAGATCTGGCATAGGCCTTCCGTCTGCAAAGAGTGAGGGAAGTTCCCCGTCAGCGTCGGGACTACCTTCGGGTAATCTTTTCAGTAAGAAGGGAGACTTCACTTTTAATCAGTGTGGTTGGAGTGTTTCTGCAGTCAGCAAAACGATATTCCACCCGTTTCTAATGTACTCCGAAGAGTAGCAGCACACTGTCACTAATTGGGGAACATCAACCCCCACCCCCTGAAAATCCATTATATTAATGGATGTATGCATTTCTAAATTCAGGGATATCTCTGGTATTTGTACCTGTCTCATTTGGGACAGTTTTCTTATCTACTGCTTGTGTTTACATTTAAGCCCATGTCACACTGAACCAACGGATGCAAAGAGGATGTAAAACAGACAAAAAAACTTGCCATCCGTTGGTTAACGCGATGTATCCATTCTGTACTCACTGCCTCCGTTTTGCTTCCTCTCTATCCTTCCAGCATCCGTTTATGGACGTTTCATCCGCTCCAAAAGTTTTGGACTGCCTAAAATGTATCCAGTTCGTCCGTTCTCAATCCGCTACGCATCCGCTATATCCGCTTGGCGTCCACTGCGCATCCGCGCAACTCGCATCCGCCCGGACGCAGGGAGGAAGCGAAACGGACGCGGAACAGATGCAGAATGGATGCAGAACAGATGCAGCACGGAAACAAAGTGTTTAAAGCGGAAAAAACGTTCGCAGAGGGGACCTATCTCGGATATTAAGGATGTCTAGAGGATGCCTAGAGGATGCAAAGGGACACCTATACTGCCAATAAAAAGGGGGAGCAACTCGTCTGCATCTCACTTTCAGACCAGCAGCCCACCTGTGCAGACCTCTGCAGCCGTCATCTGACTCTTGCTCCTCCACAGCATCCAGTCCTGTCCACCGTGGATCGTACCACAGTCCTTTTGGCAGCCACCGTCCTTCTGCAACAGTACGAAGCCATCTACAGGCTCTGTGAACTCTACTATGGGAAGAAAAAGAGGCGGCCAAGAAGCATCTGGGTCTGAAAATGGATCGGGAGAAGAGCAGAGTACGGACTGTACAACAAGCTGATGGTGGAGCTCAGGAACGAAGACACTCGGGCGTTCCAGAACTTCATGAGGATGCCTCTAGCCATGTTTGACGAAGTTGTGCAGCGCCTGGCACCCAGGTTGACCAAGGCAAACACCAACTTCCGGCCCAGCCTGGAACCTGGGCTCAAGGTGGCACTCACTCTGCGCCACCTGGCCTCAGGGACCACCTACAAAAGCATGCAGTACGGCTGGAGGGTGCCACACAACACCATCAGCATTGTGGTCAGAGAAGTGGTACACGCCATCATCGAAGAATACAAGGAGGAGCTCCTCCAGTGCCCCTCCACTGAAGAAGGATGGAAGAAAGTTGCAGAGCAGTGGTATCAGAGGTGGAACTTCCCACACACCGTTGGAGCCATCGATGGCAAGCACGTGGCCTGCAAAGCTCCAGCCAAGTCGGGGTCCACTTATTTCAACTACAAGGGCTTCTTCAGCATCATCCCCTTCGCCATGGTCGATGCTGACTACAAGTTCATGTACATTGATGCTTCAGGCTACGGCTCATCTTCAGATGCCCAGGTATACAACACCAGTCACCTTAAGGAGGGGCTGGAAGGCAACCTCATAGTGGACTTCCCAGATCCAGACCCCCTGCCCAACGACATGCAAGATGTGCCCTACTTCATCATGGGGGATGACACCTTCTCCCTCAGAACCTACCTCATGAAGCCATACACTTCCAGACTCCTGACCCGTGAAGAGAGGATCTTCAACTACAGGTTGTCCAGGGCAAGGCGGGTGGTGGAGAATGCCTTTGGCATCCTGGCCAACAGGTTCCAGGTACTCCTCACCACCATGCAGCATCGCCCAGAGACCGTGAGGAGGATCGTGGAAGCTTGCTGCATCCTGCACAATCTCATGCGCACCCGCTACCCGTTCTTGCAGAACAGGCTCGTGGACCGTCAAAAAGGCAATGGGGACATGGAGCCTGGGGAATGGAGGCAAGGGCGAAATCTGATCGACACTCAGGATGTGTAAGGCCACAACAGAGCCTCACGGGAAGGGAAGAAGCAGCGCAACCTCCTGAAACACTGGTGCAACTCCCCAGCTGGAGCGGTGGAATGGCAAGACAGGATGATAGATGCTTAATGGATGCTTCCTTCAGCCTGTCTCATCACACGGATGAGATTGGGCCATGTATGTTGGGTGGGCCTACAATAAACAGGGCGTTTAATAAAGAGTTGTGTTTATGTTGACATGTGTGGATGATTGATTACATTATTATTGAAAATAAAGGGCCATAGGTGTGGCCCCTGGGAGGGTGGACCATACAGTCCCACTATGCTTGCACTGGAGGTTTATCTATCCCACAGCTATTAGCCATCCCAAAGGCATCCCTGCTCATTCCACAGGTATCCCTGCCCACCCCGCAGCTATCTTAACCAATCCCACAAGCATGCAAAGGCTTAAGCCAATTCTAAAAGTTTCCACCAAGACTTTATTAAAAAAAAGAAGTGAAGCAAGTGTGTGAATCAAAGATAAACTTTATTGAACAACAAGCTGTAAAAAAAAATGACCCAAATAAAGTCCACAAGTAGCCAGCTAGCCGGTCTCTGGCACTCTTCTTGGTCACTCGGAGGTGTGCCCAGTCTCAGAGGTGAAGGGTCCAGGTGCTGTGGTGGTGGGTGGTGCTGGAGTGCCTGGCCTCGAGAGGACAACAGGGGATGGTGTGTTTAGAAAGGTCTTGGACAGCTGGCTCAGCCCCGTGATGCTGAGAGGTCCTTCCTCCATGCCATGGGGTGTCAGCCCCAGTACTGATGACAGATGTACTGAGGCCGGGCTTGGCTGTGGGGTGGAGGAAGGAGTAGTGTAGTCGGGCTGTCTGCTCTGCAGCTGGGTGAGGACTGGTGTGGGTGGCATCGCTGTCGTCGGTGGCATCATTGGCGTGGGTGGCATCGGTGGCATCAGTGAAACAGGTGGCAATGGTGTCACCCGATGACTCTGTGCCTGGACTGGGAAGGGCTGCTGCCTGTGCTGCTGAACCTCCTGGTAGCCGTAGCCCTGGTAGGTGAGGGGCTGTGGGAAGCCTTGGAATGGGAGGGACATCACCTCGGGTGGAGGAGCAGGCCTGGACTGGGTGGGAGCAGGTTCATCTGGGTCTGGAGGGTTGTGAAGCAGCTTGGTGATCCGGTCCTTCACCTGCTGGTACTGTGGATTCGCCATTTCCTTGAGGGTCTGGTTGACATAGGTGAGGAAGGGCTTGCGGTTGGAGGAGGAGGAGTCGGTGTGGACCAGCTGAGAGAGGAGATCTATGCTGGTGCGGATGGTGTCCCTGATCATCAGCGGGACATTGTGGCTCTGCCCCTCCAGCTGTCCGGCTCTCTGCCTTTCTGCGGAGGCGGAGCTGGGGGGGGGTGGATGCGGCTAGGAGTGTGGTGGACTCGATGTCTCCTCCCACCGCACCAGGGAGTCCTCTACGCACTCCACCACGCTTACCACACCTGTCCGCGAGTTCTCCGCCGTGGCACACTCCACAGAAACCTGCCTGGAGACAGGGACTGACTCTCGGCCGGAAGAGGACTGGGTGGCAGCAGGCTGCCGGAGAGAGAGGGTCGTGAGAGGGGCTGCTGGTGCTCCTCGGTGGCGGACCTCACCCTCCAGGAAGCTGCACCTGGCCATGATGTAGGTCTCTCTGTCAGCTTCACAGTGGCCTGGCCAGATTTCTTCAGGTGCAGCTTCCCGTACCAGGTGTGCATGTGCTTCCACCAGTCGAGAAGCACCTCCGAAGTGTAACCCATACTCTCCGCCCTCTCTCTCCAAGCAGCCTGCTTCCGCTTGGTGTCCCTGTACAGCCAGTGTCCCTTCTACCACAGATAGTCGTTCTCTCTCAGCCACTCCAGCACCTCATTCTTGTGCGTCTCCGCAATGGAGTATTGCCTCCTCTCCCGTTGTCGCATACGCCTCTTCCTCCCTTTGGCAGGACCAGATGGGCCCTCATCAGAGGGGCTCCCAGGTAGTAGGGGCTGCTCCTGCACACTACCAGCAGCAGCAGCAGCACCAGCAGAATCATCATCATCATCATCCTCACCAGCAGGATCATAATCAGCATCATCATTATAATCATCAGCAGCAGCAGCAGCAGGAACAGCAGGACCAGGATCAGCAGCAGTAGAGTAAGCACCAGCAGAGCCAGCAAGTCCAGGAGCACGAGCAGGACCAGGAGCACGAGCAGGACGAGCAAGTCCAGGAGCATGAGCAGGTCGAGCAGGACCAGCAGGACCAGGAGCAGCTTCAACAGAGTAAGCAACAGCAGAAGCCCCAGCACCAGCAGAAGCACCACCGCCAGGAGCAGCTTCAGCAGAAGCCCCAGCGCCAGCAGAGTCAGGGGCAGGGGACGGGAGGTTGGCCCTGTCCCTCTTGCCAGGGATGGCGGCAGGTTACTGAGGCTTTCGCTTCCTCCCCATGGTTGTGGGGTTGCTGGTTGGCAGGGAGGCTGGCAAGAAGCCTGGCAGGAAGGTTGGCAGGAAGGCAGGCAGGCAGGCACCAAGGCTGGCTGGCAGGACAGGCAAGGGACTCGAAGTGTCCAGCAGCAGGTCTTTCCTCGGAATGCTGGCCACGTGCGAGCTGCTTCCCTTTATATCCGGGGGGCTTACGTAATACTTCCCCCCCGCATGCGCAATTAACGCTCGGCATCCGTTTGGCTTCCGCTGTGCATCCACGAGGCTTCCGCTGTGCATCCGCTTTATCCGCTAGGCTTCCACTGTGCATCCGCTTCATCCGTTCGGCGTCTGTTCTGCATCCGCTGTATCTGTTCCACGTCCGCTTCGCTGAGGCCCCCCGGAAACCCTGCGGTTGCGCCATCCGCTCCCATCCGCTTCCATCCGCTGGGCTTCCGTTCCGCATCCGCTTTCCATCCGCCCTGCGTCCTCCCCGCGTCCGTGTTATCCACTCCAGTTATGCAAATTTTTGCCCCTTTTGAGAGCGGATAACAACGGATGGAACATTTTGCTCGTCCGTTGTGTCCGTTTTTCATCTGTTGGCCAGTGTGACATGGGCTTTACTTAGAAGCCATGCTGTCCAAATAGGGCAAGTCAGCAAAGCAAAAATTCATAAATATGTGAGTCCATAATATAAAATCTAAAGAAAAAGAAAAGATGTACAAGAGGAAGTAGGATATGAAACAAGAGGAGTGGGGGAGGGAGCCATGCTCTTTTCCCAGGGTGAGAGGAACTAGGGACTTCTTTTCTTTTTGTAATCCTTCTCTCTTTTGCTATCCCTTCTTTTCTTGTGTTGCTTTCCAGGGATGAAAACATACAACAGTTACATGTTTCTTTTGATTGATGCCATGAGAAATGTCCCAATTTTCAGCATCTTAGTTATGTGTTTTGGATTAACTTTTTAAAAAAACTTCCAGTAGCTATGAACTTCAGTTTCTACCAAGGGTCAGCCAGATGCCTTTGGGAGGGTCTTGAAAGGTAGAGACTCACTCAAGTCAAGCTCAATGCCTGGCGACCATGTGTAACTTACTTGACAACAGTAAGCAATTGATTTGCCAAAGCTGACTTCAGCCTGAGCTTATGTTACATTTTTGGAATCAACCAAGGCTTATGAGATAGGGGCAACTTCAAAGATCTTGCCATGCATGTCAATATAGTGCTACCATTATAGGTATTTAATCAGAAAATCTTTGTTCAGTGAGTCCAAGGGGGTCAATTTACACTCTTGCACATTGAATTCATTTCCATATGCCAGGAAAAATCAAAGATTTGTCAATGTCTGAGATGAAGGACAACATGGCTCTTTTCCATTTTCCTGCCCGGCAGTTAACTGCATTATATTCCATCTAACAGGATGAAGCTAATTTGGAGCGCTTGGAAAGGGCAATATAACAATGTACAGCAACACTGTGTCACCACGCTATATCCTCTAGTCATAGGTTATGCTTGCGGCAGTTGTTTAAGCCCATGTCACACTGCACCAACGGATGGAAAGAGGATGTAAAACGGAGAGAAACACTTGCCATCCATTGGTTAACGTGATGCTTCCGTTCTGTACTCACTGCGTCCGGGTTTCTTCCTCTCTATCCGTCCAGCATCCATCGACTGAGGTTCCATCCGCTCAAAAAGTTTTGAGCTGCTCAAAACTTTTTGAGCGGAAAATGTATCCAACGCGTCTGTTCTGCATCCGCTATGAATACGGGGAACATCCGTTCTGCATCCGTCATCCGTTATGCGTCCGCTACATCCTCTAGGCATCCGCTGCGCATCCGCGCAACTCAAATCTGCTCCAGCGGAAAGCAGACACAGGGAGGAAGCGAAACGGACGCAGAACGGACGCAAAGCATTAGTAGCATGGACGGAGAAAGGATGAAAGCGGATGCAGCACGCATACAAAGCATTTAAAACGGAAAAAAACATTCGCAGAGGGGACCTATCTCGGATATTAAGGATGTCTAGAGGATGCCTAGAGGATGCAAAAGGATACATAGTGGAAAACTGGGGGAGCAACTCACCTGGATCTCACTTTCAGTCCAGCAGCCCTGCTGTGCAGACCTCTGTAGCCTTCATCTGGCTCTTGCTCTTCCACAGCATCCAATCATGTCCACCATGGATTGTAACACAGTCCTTTTGGTAGCCACCATCGTTCTGCAACAGTGCGAAGCCATCTACAGGCTCTTTCAACTCTTCTATGGGAAGAAAAGGAGGCGTCCAAAAACGTCTGGGTCCCAAGATGGATCGGGAGAAGAGCAGAGTTCGGACTGTACAACAAGCTGATGGTGGAGCTGAGGAACGAAGACACTCATGCATTCCAGAACTTCATGAGGATGCCTCCAGCCATGTTTGACAAAGTTGTGGAGTGGCTGAGACCCAGGTTGACCAAGGCAAACACCAACTTCCGGCCCAGCCTGGACCCTGGGCTCAAGGGACCTCCTACAGGAGCATACAGTATGGCTGGAGGGTGCCACACAACACCATCAGTAATTGTGGTCAGAGAAGTGGTGCAGGCCATCATCGAAGAATACCTGGAGGAGCTCCTCCAGTGCCCCTCCACTGAAGAAGGCTGGAAGAAAGTTGCAGGACAGTGGTATCAGAAGTAGAACTTTCCCCACACCGTTGGAGCCATAGATGGCAAGCACGTGGCCTGCAAAGCTCCAGCCAAGTCGGGGTCCACTTATTTCAACTACAAGGGCTTCTTCAGCATCATCCCCTTCGCCATGGTCGATGCTGACTACAAGTTCATGTACATCGATGCTTCAGGCAATGGGTCAGCTTCAGATGCCCAGGTATACAACGCCAGTGACCTCAAGGAAGGGCTGGAACACAACCTCATCATGGGCTTCCCAGATCCAGACCCCCTGCCCAACGACACACAAGATGTGCCCTACTTCATCGTGGGGGATGACGCCTTCTCCCTCAGAACCTACCTCATGAAACCCTACACCTCCAGACTCCTCACCCGTGAAGAGAGGATCTTCAACTACAGGCTGTCCAGGGCAAGGCGGGTGGTGGAGAACGCCTTTGGCATCCTGGGCAACAGGTTCCAGGTACTTCTCACCACCATGCAGCATCGCCCAGAGACCGTGAGGAGGATCGTGGAAGCTTGCTGCATCCTGCACAATCTCATGCGCACCCGCTGCCCAGTCTTGCAGAACAGGCTTGTGGACCTCCAAGAAGGCAATGGGGACATGGAACCTGGGGAATGGAGGCAAGGGTGAAACCTGATAGACACTGTGGATGTGCAAGGCCCCAACAGAGCTTCACGTGAAGGGAAGCAGCAGCACAACCTACTGAGACACTGGTGCAACTTCCCAGCTGGAGCAGTGGAGTGGCAAGACAGGATGATAGATGATTAATGGATGCTTCCTTCAGCCTGTCTCATCACACGGATGAGATTGGGCCATCTGTGTTGGGTGGGCCTACAATGAACAGGGCGTTTAATAAAGAGTTGTATTTGTGTTGACATGTGTGGATGAATCATTACATTATTATTGATAATGAAGGGCCATAGGTGTGGCACCTGGGAGGGTGGACCATACAATCCTACTATGCTTGTACTGGAGGTTTATCTATCCCACAGCTATTACCTATCCCAAAGGTATCCCTGCCCATCCCACAGGTATCCCTGCCCATCCCAAAGGTATCCCTGCCACTGTTATCTTAACCTATCCCACAAGCAAAGGCTTAAACCATTTCTAAAAGTTTCCACCAAGACTTTATTTACAAAAATAAATGAAGCAAGTGTGTGAAGCAAATATAATCTTTATTAATAACAAGCTGTAAAAGAAAAATGACCCAAGTCAACTGTCCAAATAAAATCCACAGGTAGCCACCCAGTCTCTGGCACTCTTCACGGTCACTCGGAGGTGTGCCCAGTCTCAGGGATGAAGGGTCCAGGTGCTGTGGAGGTGGCTGCTGCTGGAGTGCTGGTCTGAAGCGCCACTGGGCTGCCTGGCCCCGAGAGGACAACAGGGGACGGTGTGTTGAAGAAGTTCTCAGACAGCTGACTCAGCCCTGTGATGTTGAGAGCTCCTTCCTCCATGCCATGGGGTGTCAGCCCCAGTACTAATGACAGATGTACTGAGGTCGGGCTTGGCTGTGGGGTGGAGGAAGGAGCAGTGTAGTGGGGCTGTCTGGTCTGCAGCTGGGTGAGGACTGGCGTCGGTGGCATCTGTGGCGTGGGTGGCATTGGTGACGTTGGTGGCATCAGTGGCGTGGGTGGCATCGGTGGCATCAGTGGAACCGGTGGCAACGGTGTCGTCCGATGGACCTGTGCCTGGACTGGGAAGGGCTGCTGCCTGTGCTGCTGGACCTCCTGGTAGCCATAGCTCTGGTAGGTGAGAGCCTGTGGAAAGCCTTGGAATGGGAGTGACATCACCTGGGGTGGAGGAGCAGACCTGGACTGGGTGGGAGCAGGTTCACCTGGATCTGGAGGGTTGTGAAGCAGATCGGTGATCCTGTCCTTCACCACCTGGTACTGGGGTTCCGCCATCTCTGTGAGGGTCTGGTTCACATAGGTGAGGAAGGGCTTGCAGTTGGAGGATGAGGAGTCGGTGTGGACCAGCTGAGAGAGGAGATCTACGCTGCTCCAGATGGTGTCTCTTATCTACAGCAGGACAGTGTGGCTCTGTCCCTCCTGTCTGGCTCTCTGCCTTTCTGTGGAGGTGGAGCTGGGGGTGTATGCGGGTTGGACTATGGTGGAAGTGCTGTCTCCTTTCTCCCACCGCGTCAGGGGGTCCTCCACGTGCTCCGCCACGGCTACCACAGTTGTCGGGGGGGTCTCCGTCATGGCACGCTCCACAGATACCTGCCTGGACACAGAAGCTGACTCTTTGCCAGAAGAGGACTGGCTCTCAGCAGGCTGCCTGAGAGAGAGGGTTGTCAGAGGGGCTGCTCCTCGGTGGCGGATCTCACCCTCCAAGAAGCTGCACTTGGCCATCACATAGGTCTCCCGGTCCGTCAGCTTGACCGTGGCCTGGCCAGATTTCTTGAAGTGCAGCTTCCCGTACAAGGTGTGCATGTGCTTCCACCAGCCGAGGAGCACCTCCGAAGTGTAGCCCAGGCTGTCCGCCTTCTCTCTCCAAGCAGTCTGCTTCCTTTTGGTGTCCCTATAGAGCCTGTGTCCCTTCCGTCAGAGATACTCATTCTCTCTCAGCCACTCCAGCACCTCATCCTCATGTTCCTCCTCGATGTTGTATTGCCTCCTCTCCCGTTCTTGCGCATGCCTCTTCCTCCCTTTGGCAGGACCACATGGACCCTCATCAAAGGGGCTTCCAGGTTGTAGGGGCTGCTCCTCCACACCACCAGCAGCAGCACCAGCAACACCAGCAGGAGAATCACCAGCAGCAGCACCAGCAGCACGAGCAGGACCAGGAGCACCAGCAGGACCAGCAGCACCAGCAGGGCCAGGAGCACCAGCAGGACCAGGACCAGGAGCAGCACCAGCAGAGTAAGCACCAGCAGAAGCACCAGCACCAGGAGCAGCGCCAGCAGAGTAAGCCCC
>BLBF01000005.1:68598653-68661906 GCA_015471245.1 Laticauda colubrina | reverse complement strand
CCAGCAGAAGCACCAGCACCAGGAGCAGCGCCAGCAGAGTAAGCCCCAGCAGAAGCACCAGCACCAGGAGCAATGCCAGCAGAGTAAGCACCAGCAGAAGCACCACCGCCAGAAGCATCAGCAGAGTAAGCACCAGCAGAAGCACCACCACCATAAGCAGCATCAGCAGAAGCAGCTCCTCCAGAAGCAGCATCAGCAGAAGCCCCAGCCCCAGAAGAGCGAGCCCGGGCTGCAGAAGCCCCAGCAGAAGCAGAGTGAGGGCCAGGGGGTGGGAGGGTGGCCCTGTCCCTCTTGCCAGAGCTGGCAGCAAATGACTGAGGCTTTCTTTTCTTCCCCATGGTTTTGGGGTTTCTGGCTGGCAGGGAGGCTGGCAGGCAGGCAGGCAGGCAGGCAATGTGTCTGGAAGCAGGTCTTTCCTCAGAATGGTGACCTGCTTGGGAGCTGCTTCCCTTTATATCCATGGGGCTGACACAATGCATCCTCCCCGCATGTGCATAGAACGCTAGGCATCCGCTAGGCTTCCACTAGGCTTCCGCTCTGCATCCGCTTCATCCGCTCGGCATCCGCTTCATCCGCTCAGCGTCTGCTCTGCATCCGCTCTTTCCGTTCCGCGTCCGCTTTGCTCTGTTACCCCGGAAGCCTTGCGGATGTGCCATCCGCTCCCATCCGCTAGGCTTCCGTGGAGCATCCGCTTTCCATCCGCCCTACATCCTCCCCCGTCCGTTCCTTTCCGTGTTATCCGCTCTGGTTATGCAAATTTTTGCCTTTTGAGAGCGGATAACAACGGATGGAACATTTTTCTCGTCCGCTGTGTCCTTTTTACAAACGTTTTGCATCCGTCGGCCAGTGTGACAGGGCCTTTAGTTTGGTGCAGAAAGTTTGACATCCATACATGAGGTATCACACTGTGTGCTTGTGTGCCTTCAAGTCAGTATTGACTCCTAGAGACTGCCCAGACAAGTTTCTGCATTTTTCTTGGTAAGGTTTTTCAGAAGTGCTCTGCTTTATTGCTGTAATTTGTATCCTATGATCGTAGCAATAGTTGTTAATTTATTTGTAAGTTCAATTCAGAGTTCTGGCTGCTACCCTTAAAACCCTGTCTAGCTTTGCCTTCCAACGATTTCCCTTCAAGTTTTCTCAATCTGTGCATTCCTGCAGGAGACTTTCCATCCCATTGGAGATAAGGAGTATCACAGGCCTTTTCTGTAGTTGTCCCCATGTTGTAGGACACCATGTACCCTGAAATAGGGAATGTCCAAATCTCTTTTTCCACAATTTTTTCCACAAAGACCTAGTGTTCTGTTGAGGATTTGGGCCCTAGTCATATACATGCCTTTTAAATAGTTTGTTCCTGTTTTCATTATACAGATTTCCTCATTTTTTGTAAAACCTTTGAGTTGCATAGAATTGGACAGTGAAAAAAAATCATGTAATTAATAAATGTCAAGCATAAAGCTCCAATGTAAGAAGCACATCATCAAATAAAATGTAGTGCATTTAATAATGCTATTTGCATCAGAAGAGAATATTGAGCTGGATGCAATACAATGGCATCTTGTAAGGCAACGTACTTGAGTGTATGATTTTAAGTTACCCTAATTCATAGACTTAATATTTTTACTTATACTAGTTATAATAGTACAAGCCCAGTAAGTCTAAAAGTGTCTTGTACACAAATGAAGCATTAGACTGGAAGTTATGGGACAGTACTATAGAAAATATCCTGCTGTAAAAACCCCAAACCCTGTAGATAAAAACCAATTTTTTGACATTCTGATTTCTTTTTTCAGTCCAAAATGATACTGTAGTAAAAGTCTTATAACAGGCTTAACAAAGTTTTTAAAAACTTTAAAGTATAAAATTGCACATCATATGCATTTTGAAGTGGAAAAACCCAAATCTTGTCTCTATCACTATGCATGTCATAGTCCTATTCATTTAACATAATTACTACTGTACAAAACATAAAGTCTTTGGCCATGTTTCAACCCTCCTGGAAAAAAATGTGTCAGAAATCAAGGTACAAACAGTTTTTTCCTCCAATTTCCCAATACATTTTACATTTAGATTGTCTTGAAGTTTAATTTTTGCTTCAGTAAATAGAATTCAGTTGATATAAAAATATGTAGAAATTACTGTAATTACTATATGAATTTTTATCTCACACGTTTTCGTTTATCTTTTTGAAGTGAATGATAACTGTTCTTTTTATACTATATTTCGTTTCCAATTCATGAGGGAATTCAAAATTTTCCTATTCCCAAATAAAAATAGACAGCGTCCATACAGTAATTCTTGTGATTCCATGGCATGGTCATTTACTATTTCCATCTACATCAACTCTGAAACCAGGATCTGCACAGATTTCCCAGTGTTAAGGATTTAACATTCAGTCATATTGTATGTTTGTGCAAAAGCTTTTCTAAAACAAATTGGACTCAGTTCCAGGAAAATATAAATACTTGTTTCAACTATTTCACTTTTCCAAACTTTTTACAATAACTCTTGATGCAGATTCTTAGCTATGCTTTTCAAATGGTTTCTTTTTAGAAATTATAAAAGTCCATATATCATTCAAAAAACATGAAAGGTTTATCTTTAAATCAGAGTTCTAATCATTTATCACATTAGATAAATGGTATTTGAAGAGTGAATGCTATTTACATATTTTATTATGTAATAAATGAGAAAATGTATTAGGCAATTTGCATTTCATAATCAAAGTGAAGGGCTGTAGAAAACCTATTATGACAATGAATGTAAGATTAAATACATGACAGTTTTTTCCAATAATTTTAGTTTCCTGTTATATGTCCTAATTTTAACAATTCAACCTAAAGATCATAAACAGTTTAAATATTTCATTTACTTATGTGTCAGAGGTAACAATACAAAACATGCCTGTTACTATTTTATTTGCCATTACAGTTTTATATATATAAAAAAAAACCAAGCACCATTCTACATTTAAATAATTTTTATATATACAATATTAAAGTACTCCCAATGTTAAGTTTTTCAAAATAATAAAGGTTCCCATGCTAGTGCATTTCCATCTTTACATCATCTTCAAAACAAATAAAAAATAAAGGAAAATCTTGTTTCTACACTTGATGAGGTACAAGCCAGAAGCAGAATCACCATTCATATCAGTTATTCCACAGTCAAGAATTTAATATATACATACATACACACATGTATGTGTGTTTGTATATTTATATATGCATATGTGTGCATATACATACACATGCACACATATATACTCATCCCTCTGCAGAACCCCAAACATTGTTTTGAAAGTCTGGTCAAGTCTGACGTGGACAACGCCCAGAAGGAATCGGAATGCCTAGAATTCTATGTCTATCTTCATATTCGTCAGTATCTGTCGAGTCTTCCTCCTCATCCATGGCACAATCATTGTGATTGGTTTCCTAAAGACAGAAAAGGCAACATAATTTAGATTTTCAGTTTCTTTAAAGAACCATCCTAGGATTGATAATAATGACACTAATTATTATTAGTTTTGGTGCCTTCAAATCTAGTCCCTTCAGTTTTCTTGGAAAGATTTTTCAGAAGTTGTTTGCTATTGCTTCCTTTCTTAGGAACTAGCTCACAATTCCCCAGCTGGCTTTGTGCCTAAGGTGAAATTAGAAGTCACAGTCTCCCAGTTTCTAACCTGATGCCTTCAACCATTATATCAAACTGACTCTAATGCTTACATTTCCATCTCAGTAAAACACAATAACAAAACCATAAAGAAGTTAATTTTTGCTTTTTGTGACATCCATATACTTTTAACTTGCTTTCACAATTGGCTGGCTAAATATTTGACTAAATTCTCACTACTGCCATATTCTCCTTATCAAATAATAAATCTAAACAGAACATTTTAATATATCCCAAACAAATTGTAACTAACAAAACTGTTGAATATACAAGAAATCACTACTTAATTATGTACAATATTTCTCAATTATGTAAAGTGCCTAAATAATTGGAACTCAACTGTCTGTTAAGTAGGTCATGCAGGTAAACAGAAAGCAAACATGAATTCTTGACAAAATAGGATATAAACCTGAATCTAAATTCTAATATTCTGTTTCTTAATCAGCCAATTCCAATTTTTGTAGAAGGTCCAATGAGTAAAATACTCATGCACATCAGTTTTTATTAAAATACTGTATAGGATATTTTATTATGTATTGGAATGCTTTTAAATGTTTTATAAATTCTACCTTAATAATTTCAGAGAATAACATGAATCAGTCTTTTTAACAAAGTACATCAAGATAAGACCTTTTTTATTTACGCTACGGGTGTCAAACTGGAGTGCATCATGTGACATATCATGATGTATCACAATGTTTTTTGCTTTTGCGGAGCTGGGGTAGACGAGGCCTGTGAGTGACTCATCTGGCCCACAGGTTGCCAGTTTGATAGGTCTGATTTACACCATTATAGAGTACCTAAATATAAATGACTGTCACTAGAAATGTAGTCCAAAATCCTGTAATCCTGCCAAAAATATTTCATTCTCAGCTATTAATGTAAGTACTATTGTAATTATATGTGAATCATTTATCTAAAATTCATCCTGTTGGATTATATTTTTAAATGAAATTACATAGCTCTTATAAATCCTCCTTTGTGCATGTTTAACACATATTTACTATTAAAAATCAAATTAGATTGTTGAACATCCAATTTGAAGTACATTAGTTGATGACTGATTCTGAAAGCTATAAATTGTACACAATTATGACCATCCTATGATGGAACAGGGAAGCTGGAGATAAGTTTGATGAAAGCAATGAGAAGTCTGTTCCTAGAGGATGTTGCCTTGTTTGATAATTTTTATGCAAAAAGAATACTATTTTAAATATACAGGTCTATTAGTACTTGGGGACCAGATATAAAAAATATTGCCTAAACCAGGTTGCTTCAACTTACCATACGTGCTATGGATACTTTGAATGTTGGGCAAACCATGTGAAATCTAGGAATGGTAACATTAAAATATCTTTCTTTGTAGTATAGACAATGGAATGTATAGTATCCTTCCATGTATCCTGATGTAGTAGGAAATGTAGTACAACTAGTATACTCATAGACTCGACCAGGACTAATTATTGGAAATTCTCCTGCAGAAATAAAATGATTAGAGAACTTTAGAGTCAAGTACACTTAAATTAAGGTCAAATTATGTTAGGATTAAATCATTATTTTAAAATGTGATTCAATAGCTTGTAACAAATAGTGACTTGAAACAAATAAGATGTCGTGCATTTCTTACGGGTTTCCTTGTTGCTCTATGACAGGGGTATCAAGCTCAATTTCATTGATGGCCGCATCAGGGTTGTTTGACCTTGGTGTGTGTGTGTATTTGGCCAGGGTCCACATGGCCAGCATGACATCACTCATTTCAGGGGTGCTGTGGTGACCCGAGTGCTCTGCCAGCAAAAAGCTCCATTTTTGGCTTTTATGGCTTCCAGCAACCTTCTGCCAGTGAAAATGGAGCTCTGGAGGGCTACGTGCAGCCCTCTGAAGCTCCATTTTCACTGGCAGACACATTGTGGGCCAGTCCTTCACTGTTTCCAGGGTAGCCCCATGGGCCAGATCTAAGCACCCCGGGGACCTGATTCTGTTCCTGGGCCTTGAGTATGACACCACTGCTTTATGACAATCAGAATACTGAAATTTAAATTTAATTTGAACAATGATGTATAAGTCTTCATCTATTTTGAAATAGATTCTAGACTGAGATACCCCAGCAGGATTTTTTTTCTTTAAACTAAACAGGCAATTTAATCAAATACCTTTATTATTTTGAGAAAATCAACCAATCATTTCTTCACTTAGTCAACATTTTGAAACAATGTCCCTTACCTACTACTCCAGGACCCTGAACCTCCTCCACATCACCTTTGGCATTTGTTATTCTCCAATACCGGCTATCTAATTGACAAGCCTTCTCTGGAAGTGCATCTTTGGACATCTCAATTCTAATAAATTACACAAAATGCTTCTTTTAGAAATGGGTCTTTTACATAGCATAGCAACATACATTGCCCAGAAATATTAATCCTTAATTCTTGTGGAAATATTTTTGTAAAGGAAGCAGGATGTATGCTATCTACATTACATCTACATTATCTACATTAACTTATGAATGCAATGTAATTTGAGAATATAGGCATTTAAAAAAAGAAATAAACATTTTTGAAAAAGTGAAAGTAAATAGTAGACATTTTGCTTTTCATATACAGTATACATCACATATTCCTCAGTGATACAATAAAAAATGCTGATGATCTTTTTTTTAAAGTATCATATAAGAAAAATATATTAATAAAATAGCCAGAAAGTACCATATGTATTCTATCATGATCATTCTGTGATAAATGGCTATGACAGATGTAGAAATGTATTACAAAACCACATACTATAAGAGGTAATAAGAAGCATTTTCCTGTGGAGATAAATATATTTTGAGTGTATTGGAAATGCAAGTAAAGTGTTTGAGAAAAAAGGATAGGTCGTTCTTGACTTACGACTATAACTGAACCCAATATTTCTGTTAACTGAGACATTTGTTAAGTGAGTTTTGCCTGATATTACACCTTTTTTACCTCAGTTGTTAACTGAATGACTACAGTTGATAAGTTAGTAAACTGTTTCTTAAGTGAGTCTGGCTTCCCCACTGACTTTGCTTGTCAGAAAGTCGCAAAAAGTGATCACATGACACTGCAACCATCATAAATGTGAGTCAGCTACCAAGTGTCCAAATTTTGATCGGGTGACCGTGGGGATGCTACAAAAGTCATAACTGAAAAATGCTCATCACTCACTTTTTTCAATGCCATTGTAACTTTTGAACGGCCACAGAATGAACTGTTGTAAGTTGAGGACTACCTGTACACTAAGGAAACCAACTTAACACTTGTGGAGACATACGATTATTACAGGAAAAAAAATGCTGAACTGGAATGTTTTTTTGACAAATGTTCTACACTGCAAAACAATCTAAAAATTTAGTTTGGGTTCTCAAGTGAATCAAAATATTGGCACTTCAATTATTCTTAAAAACATTTAAATATTTTTTTAAAAAATTAGTAATTAAAACATGTATTAACAATTCAATAACATATTTGTACTAATTTTACCTGATTCTGTAAGTGAAGAAGTAATGAGGCGGATGCACAGAGCTGAGTTCAGGTAGGAAAGATGTGGAAACTGAAACAGTAATATCTCCTGTTTTGGCCACACAGTCCTTTTCATGAACATATCTAACAAATGAAAAAGTAAAATTTTCTTATCTGATATGTAAAGGAATAAATATTGAAAGATTAAAACCAGCATTACATGTTTCAAATAGTGCATTTTATACTTTATTCAATACACCTGCTGTATTGAATACACCTGCTATTAATACACCTGCTATTTCTACTGTATTCAAATCTAAATATTGAAATAGATATTTCCTCACATTTACTTTTCATCATTACAGATACTTATGAATATCATGAAGATATTACTTAAAACTAGGGCTGGAAAGCTAAGTTTCCAAGAGTAGCTACATCTGCCATTCAGAGAGCTGAACTGTACCTATTCTAGAATCATCTAAACTGTACAGCATGATGCCTTGCCTGTACAATTTTGAAAACCCTGCATAATCGATGGGGCTCCCAACTTAATGAGGAACAGCATCACAGCAATCATTTATAGCAAAAATAATATACCGTGTTTCTCCAACAATACGGCCTCCACAAATAGGAAGGCCCAGCAAGATTTCTCGGTATGAAGTGAAATTAAGCCCCGCCCGTCAAATTTAGGCCTATTTAAATCATGCGTTTCCCTGCCATTTCTCACATCGTTTGTTAGAACTACAAGAGGTGAAGAGAAATACCGGCCAATCGAAGTGGCTGGTGACTGCATTTGGGGAGTTTCCATTGCCCGAAAGAGACGGCCTAAAGGCAAGGGGAAGGGCAGGGGGGGGATGAGGAGAAAATTTGCCTTTAGAAGTGCCCTGCAGGTAGCCTAGGTTAGAATACCCCGATAGCTAGTAGAAGCGGCCTCGGGGTGAGAGCACACACACACTCCTCGCTGCAAGGCCGCTTCTACCAGCCAATCGAAATGGCTGGTGACTGCATTTGGGAACTTCCTCGCCCAAAAGAGACTGCCTAAAGGGGAGGGGAATGGGCAGCCACGCCTCACCCTGAAGCGGCTGGGGACTCTGCTTTCGTCTGCCAATAGAAGCGGCCTCGTGGCGAGGGGAATGTGTGTGTGTGTGCTCGCCCTGAGGCTGCTTCTACCGGCTGATTGAAGTGGCTGGTGACTGCATTTAGGGAGCTTCTATTACCTGAAAGAGACTGCCCAAAGGCGAGGGGAGACGCGCAGCCACGCCCTGAAGCAGCTGGGGACTCTGCCTTTGGGGAGCTTTCGTCAATAGAAATTGAATAGAAGCAGCCTCGCGGCAAGGTACGTGCGTATGGGCTGCTCTAGGTGAGGGAGGAAATTAAAGTCATCCCCGAAAAGACGGCCTAGCCGTTTTTTCAGGGGTCAAAAAAAAATAAAGCCCGGCCTTATTTTGTAAGAAACACGGTAGTAATTAATGTCAACATTACATTCCCCACTTCTAATGCTGATAATTCAATCTCCAAAGGCCTTTCTAGATATTTTAACAAATATCTAGAAAGTGATATTAGGATGCTTGACACCTCACATTTATGACCGCTGCAGAGTCCCAGGGTCACAGGATCCCCCTTTGTGACCTTCTGACAAGCAAAGTCAATGATGAAACCAGATTCACTTAACCATATTATTAATTTAACAGTTAACAAATGGGACAAGAAAAAGTCATAAAATGGGGCAAAACTCACTTAACAAATTTCTCAGCAACATAAATTTTGGGCTTAATTATGGTTGTAAGTCAAGGACTATCTGTACATTAGGAAAACATTCTTCCTAACAGCCTGCTTTTTTTGTATTACAGATAAATGATAACAAATGGGTTTTTCATTAAAAATGTAATATTATTTAAAGAATATTGGAATCATTTTATAAAATGTAGTAAAATATCTCTTTCAATAGTCTTGCATATTATTAATATTTTTCAGAAGACTATGAGACTTTGCTTCTGTAATCTGTAGTACAAAACCTTTGCTTTCTCATTTACATATTACCATACCTAAATACTATCAATATTTACATTTATACAAATTTCCATTGTTTTTTTCTTAATCACAATATAATATTGTATACTGTATTGTAGCAGTATTGTATTGTAAACTCAATTTATAATACCTGAAAATCTGGTCTCGGATGATTGGATAGCCACCTGTTATTACATTGTTAACATAGGAGGTGAACCACTCCAAATAGGAATTACCTAGATGTTGAAGAAGGAAAAACAAGTTTACAAGAAAAAAAAAACAGGATCAATTGATTAGATCTTCAATAAAATCTATAAAACTCAAGTCTTTCCTGGAATATATATATTGTCTCTTTGATAGACAAGTTAACTACAAACAAGTTAGGTATCTGATTAAGCTGATACAATATTAATAATTTATGAACATAAACATCAAAGTGACATAGTAAAGACTGAATAGTTCACTCTTTATACAGAACTAGAATGTCACAGTAAAAGACACCCCTGGGGTAGAAAGATGGATTGGAAATTAGTTTTCAAAGCTTTGTAATAACCTGGACAAAGTTTTAGAGTAGGGAATACTTGATGAGAATTGTTCCATAGAAGTTATTTCCTGAATCTTTGCTTAAATAGCTACCAATCAACCTTCTCCAATCAGATGAGTTTCAATTATGTTAGACTATAATCTCATCTGTAGTTGATCCAATAGTTGACTCACTTTATTTACTAGGAGGAAAGCTGCTGTAAAGACACTTAGTAATAAAGCAGACATGTTGAGCATCTGTTGGGAATAAGCATATATATGTTGCTCATCATCCTAATTATCGTCTTCCCGTTATTCCTCTTGAAAATGTTTCTCCATTAGAGTTCCAAAACATATTTACCTGTGATAAACATATCAATTGCAGATGGATTACGGGCCATTTGATCCTTCAAATAAAATGAAACAGGTTATTTGTATCCTAAAATAAATATTTTTAAAAGGCATAAATAGCAGTAAGATTTCAGTCAAGTTTTTATAGTTTTAGTTCTATGTCCTCTCTTTTTAAAAAGTGTGTTGTGCAAATATATTGTTTGCTACTAACATTTAGAATAATTTAGCAAACTAAACTGGAAAATTTAATTTTGTTATATTATCAAGAACATAATTTGAAAAATAACTAAAAATACATGAATTTAAATTCATAACATTTTAAATATTGTTATTCTAGTTTAAAGCAAATTACAGTATCCTGCTAGGATGCACTGAGGTTTCAATCCTAAAACAAGCAAAGAACAGTCATATTTTAGAGTATGCTAATGAGTTGTACTATTACTATAGAAGCAACTTTACACCCAAGATTTATAGTTTAAAATATTGATGCAAAATTCAATTAATTACAAAGGGAAAAAAATCTTAGTATTATATAGATGGAAAAGTTATAATATGTTTGGAAAATGAAAGTTTTGGTTTCAGGAATTCTGAGAGGTTTCTCCTTTTACGGGAACTAAAAACAGGATGTACTGGCAAGCAGACCAGATGTGATTTTCACAATGTAAAAGAAGTTACTGGAAATTTATCTTGAATAAATTCAAAATATAAGAACATGATAAATGAACATTCTTCTACCATTAAGCAAAATCCTATGTTATCAGGAATCATAGAACTGATTTTTATACCTTAGCGTAATAAAGAGATGCTACATTTAATTTTTATTCTATCGACAAGCAATGTAATTACAATAAATAAATCTTTATGCCAATATTTATAAAAATCAGCAGAGCATTATCGTCTACAAAATTTTCAAGTTATTCAAGTATACATTTTCTTAATAATATACTAAGTAAAAACTATAGCTATAACTATAACTATACCATTACATTACAATTTGTCAGTCTATTCCGAATCACCATGCAATATTTTCTGATTTCCTACTCACAGTTCTCATCTAGCAGTTCCTCTGACTGTTGATCTTGAGGCAAAGGGTTTTTTTCAACAGCCTAATTAATTTTCACTTTTTTGACAGCCGTTAGAGCCCTTGCTATCCTCTCAAACCTGTTTCCTCTCCACCAGTTACAACTTCTAAACATTCATGTGACCTTTTGCCACTGATGGAAAGGGGGGTGGAGGAAATCAGATGAAAGAGCAGCTGACTTCAAATATTCTACACACACAAATTACATCCATGGTTATGTATCAATTTCATGAAGTGTGTGAGCTGCGTTATTTCTGTCTAAAATATATATTTGAAATCTCTCTTACTGGACATTGGTAGAAGATTTCATACTGATTGCGCCCCTCCACGCTCTCAAGAGCCATGTATTGACTCAATCCAGTGTGAATGCAAAAGGTTAAGGGAAGGCATTGCTTCAGTCCTAGTCGCTGCTGAAAGCCCCCAGCCGCTGTGTCAATGTCCAATAAATCTTCAGAGCGATAGTGATTGGAGAGTGCCATGCTTCCCATCAACCTTTGTATAAAAAAAAGTTTAAAAATATGCGTAAGAACATTAATGTGATTTTTGAATTCTTGTGCATAAAATTAATTCCAAAGAGCAAATACAATGAATTTTAATCTCTCACCCTGGGACAACCAGCTTCTGTCCGTTATGGATTCGAAATGAACATCGATAATCATCAGGTAATTTGCAACCAATCTGTGCTTCCACTGCATCCAGATCATCTTCCTGAACACTGTCTGTCATATTAAGAAGTTACAAGTTTTCATACATGATTTCATACAATATAAACAAGCAACAATCTAAGACCCAGTGCTAAACTGCTCAGCAAGTCCCACAGAAGTCAGCAACTCCGACAATTGCGTTAGGTTCATCTTCAGATGAAAACAGGACACTTTGTAATCTGTGGAACACAAAAAGAGCATCTCTATTGAAAATTTTAAATCAGATGCTTCTTCAATAAAGCACACATGCAAGTTTCTATCTTTGGGTTCATGTGTGTGCACTGCTTCTCTTCCCTTCATACTGAAAGAGTTGTATTATTGATGTGAAGAGAAGCGTTTCATTTGTGCTCCTCAACTCTTCAGAGTATCTCTTTGGAATGTTTTGCACATTCCTATAAACCAGAAATGAATAAATTATTTTACTTCCAAAATAACTACAGGTAGTTCTTTGGTTATGATGGCAATTATGACTGGAATTTCTGTCACTATGTGATGTAATAAAATACAATGTCACATGGCCACATAGCTTAGCAGCAATCTTGGCATTCCTGGCTCCTGTTGGAATTATAGAATTATAACACTTGCTAATAGTTGTTATTGAGTTTCTTATATAAAAATGCCAAAGTTAAATTCAAAATTTGAAAAGAAAAATCAAGGTACAAAGCTTTTCAAAATATCAAGTATATTAACAATACCTTTCAAAGAACTAATCATCCGAGGACAATGCTGCAACAAATATTTTTCCAAATCATCCCAGGCTTTTTTAAGTGAAGCATAATACTGAATATATGTTCCCAAATCAGCATACATATCTATGAAAATTGCTTTCCAGCTCTTAGTTGTTCGAGACTTTTCAGCTCTAAAAAAAAACCAAATATGAACATTCTGTATTGTGTTTATCATTGAGTCTGTCATCTGCACCTCTATAAGTGTCTGGTTTGGTTCTGCAACCCAACAGGACAGACACAGACTTCAGAGGATAATTAGGACTACAGAAAAAACAATTACTACCAACCTGCCTTTAATCGAGGACTTGTATACTGCACAAATCAAAAAGAGGGCTGTGAAAATATTTATAAAACCCTCACATCCTGGACATAAATTGTTTCAACTCCTACCCTCAAAACGACGCTATAGAGCACTGCACACCAGAACAAAGAGACACAAGAACAGTTTTCCCCCAAATGTCATCACTCCGCTAAACAAATAATTCCCCCAATACTGTCCAACTATTTACAAAGTCTGCACTACTATTACTATTAATCTTCTCATCATTCCTTATCACCCATCCCCTCCCACTTGTGACTGTATGACTGTAACTTTGTTGCTTGTATCCTTATGATTTATATTGACTTTCCAAGTATGATTTGATTGCTTATTGTACCCTATGACTATCATCAAGTGTTGTACCTTATAATTCTTGACTCTTGACAAATGTATCTTTTCTTTTATGTACACTGAGAGCATTTGCACCAAGACAAATTCCTTCTGTGTCCAATCACACTTGGCCAATAAAGAATTCTGTTCTGTTCTATTCTATTCTATTCTATTCTATTCCATAAGCAGCAAGTGGTAATATCAATGCCACATTTATACTGTACATTATGTACAGTGACACTGTAGGTAAGATTAGAAAACCTGTTTCAAAATTGATTTTAATTAATCTGAGCCCGAAATAGTTATTGCTTGCTAAATGTGTTGAACTCAAAACTCTCTATCCTCCTTTAATTAAAGAAATATAGTTTACAAAAATAGTGAGATTAGCCCAGATCTATTGACCACTGAATCATCTGGTCTAACAAATTTAAACTATTCTAGTACACCTGGAGAAGAAATTGTTTTAGAAGCTATTCCTCAAGAATACGTTTGATCATGTCAAATTGATATTTAGAAGCATTTCTAGTTAACTAAAAATGAACAAAACCTGAACTCTTAATTCAATATTGTAAAATATCACAGTCTGTCCACACACATATTTATCCTCTTAAATCTCATACTGAGCATAAGGAATTAACATAATTAATATATCAAATGGAGCAAAAACTCCATGGAGAGTAAGTATAGATATAAATGTATGTAAATATAGATATAAATGTATCAATACTTATGCCCATAAATGTATATTCTAGTATGTAAATATAAATATAAAAGTATATATATTTATAATTACTTATTAGTACATAAGCATATACATATACAGATATTTATAAATACTTATATTTCAAATAATAATAGCAAATAATTCAGATGGTTACACCTAGAAGCAATTTCAAAGCCTTGTTTTTCCATATTACAATTATTAACTTATATTGGATAAAAAGTATAAGCCATTTTTTATTTTATGCAAACTGAAATATTATCCACACTTACTCAGAAAGAAGCCAGTATTTCTTACAATGCCTTTTCCATAATGGATCGTGGACTGAAAGTTGATTTAATCTACGACTTACAAAACAGCAACTGCAACAAAGAGGTACTAGATTAAATTTAATGTTGATGCTAAGGTAACTTTTATTACACAGAAGAGAATGAAGCTAAAAACCTCCCAGATTTGAAATTAAAATTAACATGTTTTATGTAGATATTTAATACTTGGTTTTTAAATGATCACACATTAAATTATTTAGAAGCCGAACTTCTAGATATATATTTGATCACTTAGGTTTTTTTTTTTCTAAAACTTTAAGGATTCAGTATTTAAAGATGTTGTCAGCATTGATCTGGATTCTCATGATGAGGAAGCATGAGAATTGTTAAAAAAGAAAGAAAATTTTCCTACTACTGGAAATGTATTACTTTCTTAGTTTTCAATAAATAATGCAAACATATTTACCCTTAATTTCTATTTATAATTTTGAATGTCAAACTCACTATTTTATATAAAATTCTGTCAACACATCAAATGTTGTCCCCTCAAGGAACAATCTATTTGGTGGTGCCATTAATAGTTAGAAATAATGAACCACCATTGCAGATCATACCATGTCAAAACATTTATCCTATAATTTTAATCAGATGTTCACTATGCAATTCACTGTTATTTAGTGGCCAAATTAACCACTGAGGGACCCCTTTCAATTTTGCTTGACCTTGTTTTCCCTGCATAAACACTAGACATAAACACTATGGAGATTCTCAGTCATTCAGGTCATGGTTGTCCCAAAGGTGCTTTTTCAAGAGGCAACTGGACTTTCTGGTTTTTCTTTAGACATTTCACTTCTCATTCAAGAGCTTCTCCAGCTCATCCAAGAGCTGAAGAAGCTTCTTCGATGACATGCGAAACCTCTTCAAAGAAAAACCAGAATGTCCAGTTGCCTCTTGAAAAAGTATGTTTGGGACTAGACACTAACTGAAAGACAGCTCATTTTTATTTTCACTATTTTTTTCACTATTTTCAATAGACTTCTTTCCCTGTTTTGGAGGGGAGCAATCTCACAGAAGGAAAAATACCTGAAAGGTTAAGTAGCTCCTTCTTTCTCCAATCCCCTATAGGAGCTGAGATGTTTTCCATTACAAAAAGGTGGTTCATTTAAAATCATCAATAGAAAATTACATCAAGACACTTGGCACTAAACCCGTTTCTGAGTCAATTCAACAACATCCTCCAGTTGAGGAATGAGGAATCCCCACACTAATAATTCGACTAATTATTTCTCTTTCTCAGCAAAGTTTCTCTTTCTCAGCAAAGCCTTAAATACCGTATCACAAGGGCAAGGCCCGTTTTAACGCAGTGAATAATGCAAGCACCTGTTTGCACATGCAAACCTGATGAAAGAAACCTGTCCATCAGCAAAGGGAGGCGCTTGGAAGGTTCCTCGATGCCCTGGCAAGGAAAAGCTTCTGCAGCTTCTGCAGCTCGCAACATAAGAAATAAATGCTTTCTTTCCCCCCCCCCGCCCCCCCACCTTACATCGAGGCCTCTGCCCAGCTTCCTGCCCCACGGAAAAGCCACTTGCCCCGGTTCGCTCGGTCTCAAGGAAACCTCACCCTTCTTTCGACACCACTCCCCATCTCCAGCCTGCTCGGAGACCCTCGAGATACCCCACCCTCCCTAAACAAGCCTTCCAATCCCCCTCCTTTTTTTGGGGGGGGGGAGGGGGGAACGAAGCCACCGAGCTGGTTTCTCTATTTTCTCCCCCCCCCCCCCCCCCCCCGCGCGCCTCTCCTAAGAAGACACCATCGCCCTTCGCCTCCCTTCTTTTCCAATGGCTGGTGCTGCAGGGGAAAGTAAGGGGCGGGTCAGTCATGCCACGGGCTCGGGCTCAGCTCCCTCCCTCCCACCCGTTCCCGGCGGTGCCCCCACCTCATGAGGTCTTTGTAATCCAGGAAGCTTAGGATGAGTAATAGCGGGTCAGTGGGCAACTGCTCCAGGCTGAGGGTCGTCAAGTCCTGCTCAGCGACAGCCGCCATCTTGACGCTTGCCCTGCTGGCTCTTTGCTCCCGGCCCGAGGCTCCGCCCCTGACTTCGCTCGGATTGAGCCACGCTGAAGGAAGGCCGCCCACAAGCCTGTTACCTGCGCGCGGCAGGCGCGTGCTTCTTCCCTCCTCACGCGGGTTTGTTATCAAAACAACCGGCGGGGTGGGAGGGGGGATCCGCGCGCCCAAAGGTCTGGCCCGAGAGGAGGGAGGCCCTAGACCTGCCTGGAAGTTCGCCTCGGGGCCTTCTTTCCCCCCCCCCCCCCTCCGCTCCGTGGTAACTTATCAGGGATGGGCAGGTTTTGCTTGCAATTTTTTTTTTATCTTACTAAGCCTGCTGTCTCTTCTCAGGGCGGCGCCCCAAGGCTGAAATTGAAGTTGAGTTTGTCCTTAAGCTCGGCTTTGTATATAACCTCGACAAAAGCTCTCTCTTGTTTTCTATAATTCGACACTAAGCCGCAAGGAGGTAGGTCTTAATGTTGTCCCAAAGTATAAACAGTAGGGCGCAGCCCCAAAGGTGCTTTTTTCAGGAGGCAACTGGACTTGTTTTTTTCTTTTTCTTTTAAAGACGTTTGGCTTCTCATCCAAGAAGCTTCTTCAGCTTCTTACAGGATTGTAGGAAGTTAGCACCTACCCCTCGCCTAGAAAAATGAAATATCCTGGGAAATATTAAAAAGGAAGAATATTTCCCCTAAAAAAGAATAGAAACTCAGAAGCAGAAACTCAGCCCCCCCCCCCCTTTGGTAATGGTCCATTAAGGCCTAGGCCAGAGTACTCTACATAACAAAGGCCTCTACCCATCTCACCACCTGGCCTGGGAAGATTGCATCAGCCAACACTCAGGTGAAACCATGTGGTCCAGACAAAGCCTACAAAGTTAGTTAAGACCTCTGCCCATGGGAATCTGACAGCCAATGGGATACATTTCTTGCACAGGAACAGGAAACACTAAGGTGGGGTCCAACAGAGGGTTTATAAGGGTCTCTCAGCATCACAGCCCGCCTTTCTTTCCCTTTACCCAACATCTTGCAGCATGTGATTATCCTTGTCACTTTGGAGCTCCAAGCCATGTGGTCCTGTCCACCATTAAACCATCTTTCCAAACAGCCTCCATGTCTCCAGTGTCCTTTTCCCCACTTGGAACTAAACCCAGAAGGATAATTCTTCCAACAGGATGATGCAGAATGGAAGGGTTTATGTTCTTTGCAGATAACTGGCCATTTTTGTTGAAGCAGTTGGAGGTTTATTTCAAGATCACCTGAGTAGTGCTCCTGGTTCCCGCAGTCTGCAATTTTTCTGTGGAAATCCATTCCTACTCCCACACCATTCAAAGGGTGTTCATCTCAATTGTATAGCTAAAAGTCTGTAGAGATTCTCAGTCATCCATGTCATGGTTGCTTGAACTGAACTGAAATCCTTCCATTACCCACCATCGTGTCAGAGCTGAAGAAGCTTCTTAGATGAAAAGCAAAACATCTTCAATAGAGAAAACAAGAAAGTCCAGTTGCCACCTAAAAAAGCATCTTTGGGACAACCATGACCTGGATGACTGCGAATTTCTTTGAGCTATATTTGGACAGTAGGGCACAGTGGTCAGAATCACATGTCGAAGTGAAGCACATGAACTCTATCCTGTAATTTTAGCTAGGAACATTTAAGGGTCAGTTTTTGATGTCTTAACCACTTGTCCCAAGATAGCAATTCCCATGTTTTAACACAAATTCAAGTATTTTAGCAAGGTGAGGTGACCCATTTCGTTTATTGCATTGGCCTGAAGTTGGGTAACATGTAATACGGAATTGAAACTGGATTTCAAGTGAACTGAATTATTAAGATTTAGTTTTGGTACAGATAGTCTTTGACTTATAACCATTCATTTAGTGGTTGAAATGACAACAGCCTTGAAAAAAAGTGATTTATGACTTTTTCTCACTGAATGCTTGTTGCAGCATCCCTACGGTCATACAATCAAAATTCAGATGCTTGGCAACTGATTCCTATTTATAGCAATTGCAGTGTCTTTGGGTCATATGATTACCTTTTGTGACCTAACAAGCAAAGTCAATGGAGAAGCCAGATTCACTTAAGAACCATGTTCCTAACTTAACAACTGCAGTGTTTCACTTAACAATTGTTTTGCTTAGGAACATAAATGTTGGAACGTCACCAAGATACTCTTTATGTTACACGGGAAAAGACCCGAACACACACACACACACATATATATGTTTTCTTAAGTTTTTGCGGGTACTTACATGTATGCTGTTCAGCTTCGTTCGGGTATTATCCCATGTCATTGTAGTTGTGCTTTTAAAGTTGTAGCAACATTTCAGCAGAATCTCATCTGCCATCATCAGGGCTTCTGTATTGTGTTTATCTGGATACATCAGGCATACAGAAGCCTGATGATGGCAGATGAGATTCTGCCAAAACGTATTTCCCCAAGTCATTATAGTTGTGCTTTTAAAGTTGTAGCAACGTTTCAGCAGAATCTCATCTGCCATCATCAGGCTTCTGTATTGTGTTTGTCTGTGAGTCAGACTTTCACAGCCGTTTCTGTTTTAAATTTGGTGCTAGCCTACTGCTTTGCCAGAATGGTTTTTTCTTCATCCTGATTGGTTGGGAGTCTTGGTCTGTGTTTATTGGTCTTGAAGTTTGCTGCTTGATTGGTGTTTCTAATATCTTCTGTCTGTTTTGTAGCTTTTTTTGTCTTGATTGGCTGGCAACATTGTGTTTCCTATATTGGAGGCTTTTAGTGCAGCTTGCCTCCGGGTAAATGGACGGCTATCATTTATTAGGAAGCTAGGTTTCATCTGGGTGCCTGGTTGGGGTGTGTTTGAGTTGGAGGTATCAGGGGGGATCTGTTTGTGCCCAGGTGTTTGCCTGGCTTGTGGTGTGGAGATTTTTCTGTTTGAGAGTGCAGGCTTCCAGGTAATTCCTGGTGGAGTCATCTCTTCTATTCATGCTTTCAGGTCTTTTTTCCATCTCTGATAATTCTGTGGCTGGGGTTTTCTATAGTGGCTAGGGTTTTGGTGCCATTGAAGTCGATGCTATGACCTGTGGCTTTCATGTGTTGGACTAGTGAGGAGGTGTGTTCCAGCTTTTTTACTGCATTTTTATGTTCATCTAGGCGCGTACTTATTCTTCTATTGGTCTGTCCAATGTATGAGGCAGGGCATGATGTGCAGGGGACTTCATATATGCCTTTGTTTTCCAGGTCAATTTTATGTTTGGGGTTTCTAAGGATGGCTGCTATTTTTCTGTCTGTTTTGGAGGCAGTCTTGATGTGATGCCTGTGTAGTATCTTACTGATTTTGTCCGTAGTATCTCTTATGTAGGGCAGGACAGCTGTTCCATAGGTCTGTTCATCTTCTAGGTCTCTATTATGTTTTAGTGTGTTTTTGTGGATCAAGCTAGTGATTTTGCTTTTTTGGAAGCCGTTGGCTGTCAGTACTTTATTCAGGGTGCATAGTTCAGTCTTTATGTGTGTCTTGTCTGCCAGGCGTTTGGTTCTGGCAATTAGTGTTTTGGCCAAGGAGTTTATCTGTGCTGGGTGGTGGTGGGATTGGGTGTTGAGGTAACGGTTGGTGTGTGTTTTCTTCTGGTATATGGTGTGTCCTAGTTTGCCATTTGTTTTTTTTTTGTAGATTAGTACATCTAGGAATGGTAGTTGTTTGTTTGTTTCTGTTTCCATGGTGAATTTGATTTTGGGGTGTGTGCTGTTTAGGTGTGTTCGGAAATTGTTTAGGTTTTCTTTTCCATGGGGCCAAATCACAAATGTGTCATCGATGTATCTTAACCATAGTTTGAGTTTGTGGGTGGCATTAGCCAGGGCTCTGGATTCGAATTCTTCCATGAATAGGTTTGCAATGACAGGTGACAGTGGTGATTGTTAAGCCTGGGTTCCCCAACCAGGGTTAGGTAGACAAGCTAAACAGAATGTGCAGCGTTAGTCAGATAGGCACACAGATAAATGAGTGAGCTAAGCTTGTATGTTTATTAACATACAGTAAAAATAACAGATACGCTTGTGCTATCAAGAATATATTTTATTCCAGTATAAGTTTATAGCATAGTCAAAAACAGTCCTATATTCATTTACCATGTAGTCAGTCCATTCAGGGATATTCAGTTAGCAAAGTCCATGTAGAATATCCTATTGTCAGTTCATATAAATCAGTCCGTTGTTCTCTCTCCCGTTCGAGCAATGCAGTCTTGCTTCCAAGCAGTAATCAGGGATCATCAAAGCCAGAGAGAGAGCGAGCAAGCTGTAGCCTTGCTACTTTTATATGGTTTTCATAACCACACCCACAATTGCTATTTTACATTTAAAGCTGCATACATTAACTATGATTTATAGTTAGTATTTCACCTAAAACAGTTAGGGTGAACAATGTTATCCCTAACAGTGATCCCATAGGGGCTCCTTCAATTTGCTTGTATCTTTGTCCTTTGTATATGAAATATGTGTTGGTTAAGCAATGTTCTGTTACTTCTATGAGGTGTTTGGGTGGTTGGTATTTATTTTTGATGATTTCAAGAGTTTCTTTTTTCGGGACTTGAGTGCATAGTGAAACCACATTGAAACTTACAAGCAGATCTTTTTGTTCCACGTGTAGCTCTTTGATCATTTCCAAGAGGTGGTATGAGTTTTGTACATGTGAAGCTGCTACTTCAGCATGGGGCTGTAACTGCTTTGCTAGGTATTTGGCTAGATTTTGTAGTGGTGCTCCTCTGGAACTGACTGTGGGTCTGAAGGATGTGCCTTTGTATATTTTTGGGAGGCCATATAGTTTGGGGCATCTGGAAGATTTTTCTCTTGGGATGATCGTCTGTTGGATCTCTTTGCTCATGTGGCTGGTTATGATTTTCTTCTTGGTTAATTTTTCCAGATATGTGGTTGGGTCCATGTTTATGGGTTTGTATGTGGAGTCTTGGAGTAGGTCTGTCAATTTTGTTTCATAGTCTTTTCTATCCATTACTACTTCTGCTGGAAGTATGATTATGCTGCTATCATTCCTTAGGGCTTGCAGGGCTTTTAGTTCCTCTTTGTGCAAGTTGCTTTTGGGTGGTTTGCTTTGCATAGGATGTGAGTGACTTGGTGTCTTATTCTATCAGCTTCATCTGTGTTTAATTTAGTTAGACTGAATTCCACTCCACATATGATGGATTCTATGGGGACTTTTTGGGGTGCTATAGCATAATTGAATCCTTTGGTTAGGACATCTCTTTCTGTTTTGGTGAGTTCTCTGTTGGAAACATTGTATACTAATTGTTTCAGGTGTTGTTGTGAGTTGTTGGGGGCTTTCTTGTCATGTTCTAAATTCTTTAGTTTCTTCAGGAGTTTGTCATTTTTGTAAGAGGTTTCAGTTTCAGTTCTCCAAGTTGTAAGTTGTTTTATCTTATCCCAAAGTAGAGGGTGGATTTTGTTGCTCAATTCCAGGTGTAGAATTAGGAGATCTTTGTTTAACTGATCGAGTTGGAATCTCTTTCTGTGGAGCTCGTTCCTGAGTAGAGCCATTTCAGTTCTTCTCAGGATACGTTTAGTAGCTGCTGTGCTGTGATGAAATTTGGAGCAGGTAGGTGTTGCACTGTTGTCTCTGCAGTTGCATAGAAATTTAAGGTCACATTGTATTCCTGCTCTTTTAACTTCCAGCTTCTCATAAGTTTTGGTCTTGCTGTTTATTTCCTCCCCGTAGAGGTCTGATATTTGTTTTCTTAAGTTTTCAGGGGTATTTATATGTATGGTATTACTGTTTCTCCAATTCAATTCTTATAGTATCTTCTTTTTCATGGTAAGATTCCTCAGTTGCTAAGAGCAACCACAAGCAATAAATGATTTTTTGTATAACATTGTTTTAAACTACCTCTTGCATTATTGTATTTAGCCAGTCCAGATTTTTTTGCTTCTCAAACAATTGGATACAAAGCATTATTTTGATGTTGCATATCACATCTCATGTTATATGCCTTCTTCCATGAAATCTATTGAGGGACATACATTTATACAGGTAGATCCTGATTAGTGTGGTTAATGAATTCTATGAAAAGGTCTCACTGTTTTGAATGCATTATTGAAAATGGTTGCTATGAAAATAGGGTAATTGGCTTCATCTGGACCAAAAGAGGCAATTAAAAAATTTAAATATCAAGTTTTATAGATTTATTAATGAAATATTATATAACAGCAAAAGAGGGGAAACCCTATTTTTTTTGTTGTCTTTTGGTCTGTGCAGATTTTTAAAGAGTCAATATAAAATAAAGTTATTGGTTAGCAGTGCATGTGCAATTCTGGGAAAGGCATTGCTACTTTTAATGCAAAATTCAATAGCTAGGATTTTGGTTAATATAAGGTACAGGTATTAGAGGAAGCTCATCCTGGTTGCCAATTTTATACAGGAGACAATTTAAGATCTTGCTGTTTATTTCTTCTTATATGAAGAAGAATCTGGAGATACTCTTTTGAGGATCCCTCCTTTAATGGAAACTTGTGTATTTGTTACTGGGTAGAAGGATGCATTTCTTAGGCTATGGAATTCCCTTCCAAGGAGATATGCTTGGTTTTCACTATTAGAAAAATGGAAAAAAAGTAATCTCTTTCTTAAAATTTTTAATAGTTGAACTGAATTTATATGTTCAATTATATATAACAATATTTTAATTTTGTCTTGGTTTTAGTTATATTATTTTAATTTTCATCTTTTGTATAGTTCTTCTTTTATTGCCATAAGCCTTAAGTTTCAAATAGTTGGAAAAGATGGGATATAAATTTAATTATAAATAAATAGAAGAAAATTTCATTGAAATATTTTATTGATGGCCTCAAAGGCAGAAAGTAAAAACACACTGAACGAAGACTCTTGCTTATATCTCCTTTGTCTTCCATTATTCTTGGCATTCAGATGCAGGAAAACCCATTATTTCAAAGACTATCAAAGGTACAAAAGTCTATCAAAGGTACAAACCATGGAATAATTTTTAATTTCCATCTTTCTTAGGCTCTTCATTATGGCCACATTAATGAGCTTGTCCTGAAAGCTGTAAAGCAGCACAAAAGTATACCAATGGTGTGCTGTCCTTTTTGAGAAGAAAAAGCAAAGTACACTTTGTTTAAATTTTCAAAAGGATGAAAGCAAAGTACACTTTGTTTAAATTTTCAAAAGGATGAATTTCATAGGATAAATGCGTATCTGCTGCTAATGTACTTGAATACATGCATGGAACACAAAACTACAAGCAGTTACTCTATTGTTACATGATATGACAAATCTAACATAACATTTATGGTGGAATATGTCAGATGGATTATTAGATAAGAAATAGAAGAAGACATCATTATTTGTGGGGTCTTCCCTCCTCTGAAACTGCAAGGTGTTTTGTTCGGAAAACACACGAGGTAGAGCGGGTTCCAATAACAAATACTTTATTCTTCAACTAGTTAGTAAATAGGAACACTTGGCTGAAGCTGAGGCCAGCCTTTCATACAGGCTGGCTTGCCTGCTTGCAGCCAATGGCAGTTGTTTAGATTTGCCGCCTTTTAGCAGCTCTTTGGATTGGTTCCTAGTGAACCAATCCAATGTTTATTTTATTTGACCAATCAGGTTTGTAGATTTGGAGTCACCCACTTTACTTATAGAACACCCCTCCCCCCTTAGTTCAGTCCTACGTGGTGACGTAGTCTCGCAGGTAGGCGGGGCTTTTCCGGACTCGACTTGACTTGCGCAGTTCATTCTTAGTGCAGACTTCGACCGGTTCGGATGGGGCTGCTATGTCGTCCGTCCTTCTCCCTGGAACCGTCTAGAAGGGTGAGTCAGCCATTTTACCGCCGCCTGAATTTCTTAGGCTGGCGGTTTTGCCGCTCCCTCCCGTTTCCTCCGGGCAGGTCGAGCTGGCCTGGCTGGCCCCTTCCGATGGGCTCTTCACGCAAGTCTCTCCAAACAGTGAGTCTTTTATTTGCTCTTTTTGTTCGTATGTCTCATGGGGTTTGGTTTTAAACAGTTCTTTATTTATTTCTCGCCTTTCCCCCCCCACCTTGGTTTGCAATTCGCCGGTTTTTTCGGTGAATGTTTGTAAGTCTGTGGTTCTCTCTATAATTCGGGATCGAAGCTGGTCTATGTGCCGCTTCCATTCCCTGCCATCCTCTGTTTTTAATCGGTAGGATTTGGGGCCTGTGATTTGGGTAATCTGTCCTGGTAGCCATACCGGGTCCCCGGTGAAGTTTTTAGCGTATACCAAATCGCCTATTTCAAATTGTCTAAACCGTGTAGAGGAGTCAGGGGGGTTTTCTGGAGTAAAATTTGGGTGTAACCTATCAAGGTGAGATCTTAACTTTCGCCCCATGAGTAATTCTGCTGGGGACTTATTGGTTATGATACTGGGCGTTATGTGCTGGAGTGTGAGCAAACAGTTTACTTTCTGTTGGACATCTCCGGCGTCCATTCGTTCTAACCCTTCTTTAGTAAACCGGACCATTCTCTCAGCCCTGCCGTTCACAGCCGGGTGAGCCGGCGCGGTTAGGGCATGTCTTATACCTAGGGAGGCTAGGTATTGCTCAAATTGTATGCTGGTTAGCTGTGGCCCATTATCTGAGACAAGAACGTCTGGTATGCCATGGGTGGCAAAAAGGTTGTCCAGCTTTTTAATTACAGTTTCTGTTGTCGTTGATGGCATAACTTTTACTTCAAGCCAATTCGAATAGGCATCAACGACAATCAGAAAGGTATGCCCCTTGGTAGGACCCGCGAAATCAATGTGTATTCTTGACCAAGGTCCCCGAGGGGTTTCCCAGTCCTTAACGGGTGCTTTTGGTGGTGACGGTCTAATTGCCTGGCATTTGTGGCATGAGCTTACCCAATACTCTATGTCCTTATCAATACCCGGCCACCAAACATAACTTCTAGCAAGGCTTTTCATCTTAACCATTCCCGGGTGCCCTTCATGTAACAACCTAAGTACCCTGGGTTGTAATTTGGCAGGGATTACCACCCAATCACCCCACAACAAACACCCCTTTTGGATCGAAAGTTCAATCTGTCTGGACCGGAAAGGTTTAAAGTTTTCAGTTTTTTGATTCTCCTGCCAGCCTTTACCTACCCAGCTAAGAACGCGGGCAGTCAATGAGTCTTCCGCAGTGGCTCTGGTGACATCATAAGCTGATATGGGTAGATCGGGGCAAGTCTCGATTTGTAGCGTTGTCATCGCTGGTGCCGGGTCTTCGTCGGTTGCTGGTAAGGGTGCTCTGCTCAGAGCGTCCGCATGGGAAATTTGTTTCCCTGGCCGATGTGTCAGAGTGTAGGAATAAGCTGCTAGGAACTCTGACCATCTGGTCATTCTTGGGGACAGTATATTAGGTGTTGGCTTGTTTCCCGACAAAATCCCCATTAGCGGTTTGTGGTCTGTTATGAATTGAAAAGTCCGCCCATATAAGTATTCGTGGAAGCGTTTTACTCCAGCGACAATTGCTAGAGCTTCCCTGTCCAATTGGCTGTAATTCCGCTCGGTTTTTGATAGAGTCCTAGAGTAATATGCGACGGGTGCTTCTCTGCTGTCAGGTAGTTGGTGGCTCAGGATGACACCTACTCTGTATGGGGAGGCGTCGCAGGTCACTCTTAGTGGCAGAGTGTTGCTAAATTGGATGAGGACGCTTGTTGATGTTAGCAAGCTTTTAATATTTTGGAAGGCTTTTTTTTCTTTGTAACCCCAAGTCCAAGTTGCCTTCTTGTCTAAAAGACAGTGTAACGGTTCTGCTATAGTGGCCTTGTTTGGCAGGAACACATTATAAAAATTAATTAGTCCTAAGAATGCTTGTAGTTCGGTTTTATTTCTTGGTTCAGGTGCGTCTTTGATTGCTTTAACTTTTTTGTCTGTAGGGTGGATACCCTCTCCATTTATTGAGTAGCCCAGGAATTTGACGCTATTATTAATTAAACAGCACTTTTCTCTTTTTACCTTGAGGCCAGATTCCCTAAACTTAGTTAATACTTCTTTGAGTCTGTTCCTTAATTGAGTTTCATCTCTGGCCGAGATTAGGACGTCGTCAAAATAGGGGACGACTCCTTGTATGCCATTTAGAAGGCGTTCCATCAGACTCTGGAAAACGCCAGGGGCCACGCTTACTCCAAATTGGAGCCGGTGACATTTGAATGCGCCCTTGTGGGTGACTATAGTCTGTGCTTGTGCTGTTTCTGGGTCCACTGGGAGTTGTTGATAGGCTTGTGCCAAGTCGAGTTTGGCGAAAACTTTGCCTTTTCCCAGGGAATGAAGCAAATGCTGGACTACTGGCACCGGGTATGCGCTTGGTTGTAATGTGTGGTTCAGGGTAGCCTTATAGTCACCACAGATTCTAATGGACCCGTCAGGTTTTATGGGTGTGACAATAGGCGTTTCCCACTTGGCATGGTCCACAGGTTCTAACACCCCTTGGGCTATTAATTTGTCCAGCTGTTCCTCTATTTTTGCCTTTAGTGCAAAAGGAACTCGCATGGCTTTTATTCTTCGTGGGGCTATTTGGGGGTTTAGATTGAAAGAAACGGGATTTCCCCGATACTTGCCAAGGGAGCCGTCAAAAACGTCCTGGAATTCTCGGATGAGGTCGTCTTCCCAGCCGGTTGTAGTCACTTGATCGACCCCGGTCATCCCGATGCCCAATGGCGCGAACCATTCGATGCCCAGGAGGCTTGGTCTGTCTTGGTCGACTATGGTCAGTGGAAGCACCTTGACATGATGTTTGTAGGCGACTCGAAATTGTCCCATGCCTACCACAGGGATTTGGTTTCCCTGATAGTCCTTGAGGGTTAGGTGCTGCTTCTTCAATTCTTTGGGTTTGATACCTGGGACTAGCTGTTTTATTGTGTCCCACGATACCTTGGAGAGGGAGGACCCCGAGTCCACTTCCATCTTGCAGTTTTTTCCTTCAATTTTCACGATGACTTTAATTTTCTTCCCTTTTTCCGTCTGAGCGCTCTGTATAATGACAGTTTGGTGTGTATTGGCTCGCTTCTCTTGTTGCCACTTTCTCTCGGCTCGTTTAGGCTCAGCTCGTGTTGGGGAATTTCTGCGTCTCGTCGGGCTGTGATATTTTTTGTTCCTGCAGACCTTCTCGATGTGCCCTCGTTTCTTGCAATGCCGGCAGATGGCATCGAGAAATCTGAATTCGGCTCGGGGATAGTTTCCTCCGCAGCCAGCGCATTCCCGCCAATTTCTTCTTTCGCGCTCTTTTCTGTTCGTGAGCAAACGGTGGACCTCGTCGTCTTCTTCGCTCGATTCAACTGTTTCGCCCGACTCTTCGTAGTGGGTTATGGTGGCAGGCTGCTTTCTGTCTTTGGTTGGTGTTTCATTGCTGTGTGTGTTCATCTTTTTCATGGCTACGGCAGATTTTTTCGCGGCTTCAGCGGCTGTGGCTTCCGCGATGGCTTCGGTAACGGTGATGTTGGGCTTGTTGAGTAATTTACTCTGTGTGGTCGAGTCTCTCAGGCCCAACACCACACGATCCCTCATTGCTTCGTCAATGTTCAAAAATTCACACTCACCCCCTAATTGTCTAAGGGCAGCGATGAAATCGGCGACGGTCTCTCCCTCTCTCTGGTCTCTGCGGTAAAATTCGTGTCGCTTTATTAAGTTGGACACCATAGGAGCGTAGTGTGCTTTGAGGAGTCTTTGCAATTCTGTCCACGTTAGTTGTTTAACGTCCCGGGGCTTCGCAAGGGCCTTTGCCATCTTGAAAACTGTTGGCCCGCAGTGCGTCAGGAATACAGCTCTCTTGCGTTGCTCTGAAATGCCTTCCATTTCATTGCTCTCCAAATACATTTGGAAGCGATCAGCATAGGAATCCCAATCCTCTTCGTTGGGATTGAAGGGTGCGGGCGGTGCGTTGTTTCCAGACATCTTGGTTGTAATCTGGACTTATCACGGCATGCAGGTTTTTTCCGTTCAGGACGATCCCACCCTCGTCGCCAGTGTTTTGTTCGGAAAACACACGAGGTAGAGCGGGTTCCAACAACAAATACTTTATTCTTCAACTAGTTAGTAAATAGGAACACTTGGCTGAAGCTGAGGCCAGCCTTTTATACAGGCTGGCTTGCCTGCTTGCAGCCAATGGCAGTTGTTTAGATTTGCCGCCTTTTAGCAGCTCTTTGGATTGGTTCCTAGTGAACCAATCCAATGTTTATTTTATTTGACCAATCAGGTTTGTAGATTTGGAGTCACCCACTTTACATATAGAACACAAGGCATGTATATTCTCCTGTTCTCCTGGAAGCTTGTAAAAACATAGGTGTTCTAGAATGTCCTTGGGAACTGAGTGCTTTAGAGTTCCCAGGGTCAATAATATTGTATTAACTATTTCCCCCCATAATTATATATTGTATTTATGTTGTTATATATTGTTATTATTGCTTTTGTGCGCTGCTTAGGATCAGATTGAATGAACTGATTTAAAAATTTACAAAGGAAAAAAGTCTAATTCTCATAGTATCAAAACCCTCAAGCAAAACACTAGATAGTGGAGATTCAATCCTTATTGTGTTTCTCATCAGCTAATACTGAAATAGCTTATTGCTTTTGATATTTTTGTTCTTCTATTTGTCCTGCATAGTTGCAGGATCCCCTTGATTTTGCACTGTGGTATTCTAATTATAAAAGGGGGCACCATGGCTCAGCAATTAAAGATTGAACTTGTCAGTAGGGACCCAGGACAGTCTGGGTTTGAGACCTGAGTACCGCGCAACAGGGTGAGCTCCCATTCCTCCCCACCCAGCAGTTCAAAAACATGCAAATGTGAGTAGATAAATAAATAACACTTTGGTGTAAAGGTAACAATGTGCCATGCACCTTTGGCATATAGCCATGCTGGCCACATCATCATGGAAAATGTCTTTGGACAACGCTGGCTCCCTTGGCCAAGAAATGGAAATGAGCATCAGGCCCAAGAATTGGACATGACTGGACAGGGGAACATTTACCTTCATTCAAATTCTTACAGTGAAACTATCAATATATGATATAATGAGGAATTCTGTTTACTATTTTTCTTGTTATACAGCCTGATGTCAATTATGGCTGATAAGGAATGACTGACCCAAGGTAACAGAACTGGCTTCTGGGACTAAGGGGGGGACACTAAAATCTTGATCTCCTCTTAATCCAGCACGTTAACTACCATATTGTGACTCAAATTGATTTTGACATTTATGGTGATATACACTTATCATAACTTATTAATATTTTCCCAAAGCTAACCCTCTTTAAAATTTCTTAATTGAAATTCATTATTATATTTTGTAGATACAGATTCCGTATTTGTGCATTATTTGAATATTTTGTTTTACAGTATTAAAAGATCTACCTCAGTGAGCCCCTGAAAGTCTTGGGTATATCCTGCAGAACTCTTCTAAAATTTGTTGCCATTTTATGAATTTAATTTGCTGGAAAGAAAAGCTTATACTCGAGAATTCCATATTATTCATATTAATAATAAAGAAACTATAAATCAAACAAATTAAATAAAAAAGCAGTGCTTGCTGAGAAAAAAAGAGCTCTAGTGGGAAATTCTGGAGAATGACAGCTATAGAGTTTACAAGTAAAACTCAGTTGTTTAAATATATATAATATAATTTCCTCTGAGTTATTTTTCAACTTTTGTGATTTATATCGGGCACTGCTAAAGCACTTCTAGCTTATCTCTAGAATCATAACTACAAACCTATTTGGAGGTTGAGGAGAATTGGAGACTTTCACAATGTTGATTTTTGAACTGGTATCAGAAGTTGGAGGTTATGAACTTAGGTGAAGAGACCTAAGTTCAAATGCAATTTTTGCTATGAGACCTCATTTTCTCTTGGCCTAATCTACTTTACAGGATTATTGTTATGAGGGTAAAGGTAATGACATTCCAAATGTAAACAGTCTCAAGCCATTGGGGGAAGGTGGGAAAAATAATCCCACTTGCTCTTTTAATAGAGAAGAAATTGGGCTCAAACATAAAATTGTGGTCCTTCTCTCAAAAGTCAGTAACAGTGATCAAATTATTTGTCCTTTTTTACTTTAGGGGCATGTAATCATTAAGGCAGGTATCTCCAGATATCTGTAATGCCTCCAAGATAAATCACAATTTCCATCAACCCTAGCAAGCACTCAAGATCCTGGCTGTGGACAGTAGCAGGTGTAGTTAAACTCTAAAGTTTCAGGTAGGGAAATTTGAACTGAAAGATTGCATCATACCCTGAAAAGGCAAAATTTAGTCATTAATTAGGCAGATAAACTGAAGACTAAAGGTCTCAGATTATTTTTTGATGTCAATAACCAGTAACATTCAGCAAGAATTTATAATAACTAGCTATTTAAAATCAAATCAGTTTTATCTAATTAAAAATAAATGGAATTTTAATCTGAAATTATAAAGCACTGAGCCTTAAGGGTCCTTTCAAAATGACAGCAGAACAACATTAAGAAATTTTATTTGTAGGATTTTTAGGTACAAAAAATAATGGTTTATAGGACAAAAATTGGCTTATTACAACGGATAATTTATGTAAACCTATCCTTAATTTAAATTATTCCATAATAAAAACACATAGCATAAAAATCTCTGCTTAAAATATTTTCGCTGATTACTACATAAATTATTTTTAGCACAGAACAGGTATGAAGTATTTCATTTTTTTACAGAGTAAAGAAAAAAATGAATTGTCTATTTGATTTTATTTGCCTGCACTTCAGCCAGCATTCACTAAAAAGGGAAAATATTAAACTAACGTATAGAGATGACAGCTATACATTGTTACACTGTACCATGCTAGCACTTTTGTAGATTACTATTTAAATGCATATGTTTTGAGGTGACTAATTATTGTGGATTGTAGTTCAGTGGAACCAATTATCAGACTTTATGAACTGTCTTCTTTTTAAACCTAGATCCTAGGCAATCTATGTGTATTCTAGCACATATTTGTAAGCCTAAAATTTAGGTTGAAAACTTGATTTGTATATTAATGAAAAGTTATTCAGGGACAGGAAGATAACATACATAATATCCAAAGTGTTTTTAAATTGTGATCTATATTACTAGAGTGCAGTTATATAAATTAACATTTACTGTATTCTTTTCTAACTACTGTATGCTATGAATTTGGCAGATTGTATTTTGTGCTGCTGGATGCAGAATTCAGATTATCTGATCTTAGGCTACAATAATTTTGAGAACTCAATGTTACCTTGAGAAAGGGAACAGGAACACAAAGACAGCTATTTTAGCCAGCCTTATGTTAATAACTGCTCTACATTTATGCTGTCTATTTAAAAGTTTCATTATGTTTCGATATGGTACATTTTCTCCAACCAAGGAGACAGAGGAAAAAGTAATACTGCAGGTAATGCTCTCATCTTCAAAGCATGACACTGAATAATAGGAACAATAAAAAATGGATAGCCTTTAAAACTTACATTGAATTCAGACAAAATATATTGTAATCCAGTATCCATGTCCATTTTGCTGTTAACTGATTTCATTTAGTATGGTTTAATTAGCTGTTTAATGGAACTTAAAAAATGAATTTCTCCAAAATACCTTTGTTGTGATAGTGCTTCTTTTATAAATATTTTTTTCATACAGATCTATGGAAATAATTAATGATTCATCATGACTTTGCCATAACAAGTATGTAGAAGAATGCAATTTCATGTTAATTTTAATAAGTTCAGCAATTTCTTCAGAAATATGTGAGGTAGCTAAACCTGTGAGAAAATCTTATTTATTTCCCTACAAAATTTGCTTACTATATGCACAAGAGATGAGGGAGAGGGAGAGAGGGAAGAGGGAGGAAGAGAGAGAACAATGGGCCAGCTTCCATTTCTTGCCAACCTAAGCAAGAATTATTAATTCTGGCTGAAACCAATCCTCGCCTGCCATAATCCATAAACTCTGCAGGTGACATCCTCATCTATTTGTCAATTCAAAATGGATAGGCCAAGGACAGAAAAAAATAACAGAATTAAAATTAGTTGAAATTCCCTTCAGTATATCCCAAATATTCTCTCTTTGATGTACAAACCTTTCTTTTGGTCTCTGTCACATTGACACTCTCACACACAAAAATATACTTCTAATAAAAACAATAACAACAAAAAAAGTATAGTATGAGGACATACCTAGAAGGAATAAAGAGTGAAATGGAATGTACTGGATAAAGGTAAAAAGTAGGTATGTGATAACTGAACCAAAAAAGAGAGAAGCCTTATTATGGAACTATGAAAGAATTAAAATTCACAAGGGAAGTATCTTTTCTGAACCAGTGTATAATTTTCAGAAGTCCATTTTTTCAGCAGGCACTTTTGCAACAATTTCTGCATTCTGACTATTCGTTTTTCAATAATTCAATTTTTTTTCAGCTGATCTAAGATTCCAACTTGAAGATAATTTTGGAGGGTGGAAGGGAAAATTATCTTATTTGGTAATTAAGACATTTCTACAGATTGGGTGACTTTCTTTGTCACAGTTTTCTTTCCTCCAAGAATGTATGGGATATTAGGACATCAGATCTGTAGGCAAAATTATTTGGCTGATTTTTTAGTACAGATATAAATGGTGACAGATTGGTAAGTAATCTTCTAGACCAAATAAAATATTAGTGGTTTTACAAATTTTAGTGCAATGTCCAAGACATTTTAGATTGATATTTGAATCTGTTCAATTTCAATCCCACTTTCCTGTTCAATTTTGTTTCACTAAAAACTTCATCTCATAATATCCCATCAAGACATTCTTTCTCTAAACAATGGGTAGATCTTCCAGTCCACAATAAATATATCAAATTTGTTGGAAATTTATATTTTTAGCATGATTTATTCATCACTATGAATTCTGCTATAACTGAACCTTTCTGCTTATATAAAAGTAATGGCAAGATTACACCAGAATTTATTTAATGCTTATTTAGGGGGTTGTACTAAATGAGTGACTGAACTGCATGCAGCCTTTGAACAAAAACAACTTGCATTTCAGTTTCAAGAAAAATTGCAAATTACCTACACTTCATGGATGAATTAAGGGGTGGTTATTAAAGCTGCATTAGCTCTTCATAATTTTGAAAGTAACTGTTAATGAATGAATAAAGAAAAAAATAATTACAATCCTAAGTATACTTTGTAGAACACATAGTCTCACTGAATATTGAAAAACTTAATTCCATATCAATATTCATAAGGCTGGTCTGGAAGATGTGAAAGCTGATGAGCATTGCTACATGTCAGGGATCGCTTTGCAAATGTTTCTGTTCTCAAAATGCAAGAATAATATCAGAATCACAGCTAAAGTATCTCATTTTAATAATATAAATTTTAGGGAGCATATGTATGGAGCATAGAGGAGTCAAATAATTCATAACTAGTCCCATCATAAATTAATGTGACAGGCACCTACAATATTTATTGGATAAAGGATAAATAATGGTTGCATCTCCCAAAGATTGGGGAAATCAACCTCTTCTATTATTAGGAAGATTTAAATTTTCTCCTTTTGAATCTATTTAATACAATGAGATTAACAGTGTTGTTAAATTGTCAAACAAAATCTTCAGCTCAAAGAAAGATATTCTGTGTACAAATAAATGAGCCATACAAGAACTATATATTTATTGCACTAAAATAATAAAAAGCTGCCAGTATATTGAATGAAAAATGTCACAACTCTTATATCAAGTCTATTAAGTCTGCAGTATCTTGCTACATACAACAATGTATTTACATTTTCTAATAAAATAGTGGAAGAACTTTAAAAAAATATTGTATAGAAAGGAGTAATGGAATTCCTCACCTTCCAACAATATTAACAAAAGGCAGCTATCCATCTTCATTATTTAAAATAATTACCAATTAAGGCTGCAATCTTTCCTCCCTCCCCAGTTACATGTATTAACTCTCATGGATTTCATAAAGATTTAATTATATCTGATGAGGTATCATCTTTTACACTGGAACAAAAATTGTACTTTCATTTTCAAAAAGAAGAGTATTATTAAAGGGGGGGGGGACTACACTTATTTGGAGGCCCCTTCCTTTTCAGACATACAACTCTCCTGATACTCTTACATTTAAGATTAGAGCTGGGATTATACTTTAGATAGATATGAAATAAGCAACATTTAATTGAACAATTTTGTCTGTGAGTGTTAAGGCCACCCCTGAAGCTAGCATGTACCAAATGTCTTAGGACAACAATTGTTAGATTTCTAGGGATTTGTAGACTCAATTCATTTGAAAAGAACCAGATTAGAGAAGATAAATCCACAAAGTTACCTATAACACTTCAGTTTAACAGTATCTATTGTTGCTTTGTATTGGTTGATTCTCTAGTTTTGAACAATACCTCTAATAATGTCAGTTTATTATCACGGCATATTTACTAAAAGAAATAATGTATTTTATTCAATCATCACTTATTGTATTAGATGCAATGCCTATGTATTCTGTTCCATTTCCCCCTTCCTTAAAGAAAACAAATAGATGTGAGCAATAACCTCACCATAGCCAAAAATATATGTCAATCATGAAATGTATTTGAGACTATGAGGCACAGGTGAGTTATATCATCCCATTGATCTTAGTCCACTCGTAGATGTCTTGCTCACATACTATATCTGAGTTTATGAGAAGATATCTGTCACCAACGCAAAAATGTTTCTGGCAAGCAGCACACTTGAAGCATTCCAGATGATACACTTTGTCCTTTACTCTCATGGTCATCTCATAGGCTCGGATTCTCTTCTCACAGGAGGCACAGAGACCATCTTGGCCAAAAAGCCTTTTTGGAAAAAAAAAAGTCCAACGTTAATGTTCCATAATACATTTTAACAAAGTGGATTTAACACAAAGTTAAGTGTATTTATTTGACATTTTATTAGAGCTTCAAGCAAACCTATGGATAGTCTGAAGTTCTGGGAGGAGGGAAAAGAAAAACACAAAGAAGGAACAACATATACAGGTTGTCCTAATTGACTGACAAATTCAATTTAGTACTCGGGTCCTACTTTAGCCACGAAAGGCAGCTGGGTGACTTTGGGCCTGTCCCTCTCTCAACCCAATTCACTTTACAGTTGTAGAGAAAATGGGAAGAGTATGTTAAGTATGTTCAAGCCTTGAACTATTTGTAAAAATAATAAAGGTAGGATGCAAATAAATAAATAATGACTATTTGCAACTATGACACTGATAAAAAAACTAACTTTTTGACCAGTTCTTGTATTTATGCTTCCTGCAGGTCTGTAAATGACTCCTAAAGTAATATTGTAAGCACATTTGCGATTTCATTTAACTAATGCTTTGCTTAGCCGAGTTGCTGGTTCCAGTTGTGGTCACCTAATAAGGACTACTTATAGTACCATGATAATTCTAAGGACATATCATAGTTCTTACAAGAGCATAGCATCAACTGGAGAAATATAGTCATAACATCTTGAAAAAGCAAGTAAGCAAGCAAACAAAAAGCTTTACAATATTTTCAATGGCACCACAGCTGACTCTTGTCAGCTCAGCTTTCCAATATTAAAGTAGGATCTCAAATGAGTTTGGAAATAATTTCTATTCTTAATGTGCCTTCTTTCTTCTTATTGACCCTTGAAAATCTTCTGCAGGTTGATTGATCATTGAGTAATCCAAATTAAAATAGTCAAATTGTTAAAGGGGTGCAAATTTGAATTTGATATTAAATCAAACATTTATAGAAACATTAAGTAGGATGATAATAAGTTTGGTGTGCAGATTGCTTACGATTGATCTTCACATCAGTACCACATGGATTGTAGTCATTATGATGGGTCAAAGTATTTTTACAAATAATGCTTAGCATAATGTGCCATGTTCTTATGAATATTATAGAACAGAGAAAGAGGAATTGTAAAATCCATCATATTTTGTATAATTCCTAGTTATGTTAACACAAGCAGATACAAGTAGTCCTTTACTTATCTTATAATCTGGAATTTTTGTTGTACATTATTGCAGTCATAAGACAAGTCACCGTGTCAATGTGCTTGATTTTACAACCATTTTTAAGTGGGTCATTGTGATTGTTAAGCAAATTGTAGTTGTAACTCCTAATCCATCTTATTGAATAGGTGGGGTTTTTGCTGGAAAATGGCAAAAAAATATTGCAAAACGCAGTCACATGACGGTGGGATATAAATATAAGCCAGTTGCCAAGCATCTGAATGCATCTACATCACAATGAGTGAGGGTGACAGGACCTAACTTTTTTTCAAGTCTATTATAACTTTTATCAGTCATTAAGCAATCAGTCAAAGTTACAACACATTTCCCCAGGACTTCGACTTGGATTTGAAGACACCCCCTCCCTACACACACTCTTCATATTCATGTAATTATATCTTGGGTGCTTGGCAACTGGTCCATTTTTACCACTGTTTGCAGAGTCCTGCAGCTTTGTGACCATAATTTGTTTGCCAGAAATTGGCATTTGCTTCTGGTTTCCAGCAAAAAACACCCATTGTAGACAATGGATTTACTTAAAGACCATGGCATTCATTTTATGACTATAGCATTTGCTTTACAGTTGACCCATGATGGTGCAATGGTTAGAATGCATATTGCAGGCTATCTCTGACCCCGCCAGGAGTTTGAACTGGCTCAAGATTGATTCAGCCTTCATCTTTCTGAGGTCCATAAAATGAGGACCCAAATTGTTGGGGGCAATATGCTGAGACTGTAAACCACTCAGGGTTGTAAAGCATTGTGAAGCAGTATATAAGTCTTAATGATAATGCTATCACAACTGCCATATCGACTTAATGACTGCAAAAAGGTTGTAAGATCAGTCATGGTCATGTGGTAATCTGCCTAATCAGCACAATTAATGACCGTAGTTCCTGGTTCAATTATGATTGCAAATCAATGACTATGTGTATATCTTTGCATTATATTCCATTAGGCATATTTTATTATATCAGCAATATATGTTGTGTGTTAATATGATTAATTTTGGAACAAGCCTATTGATTTCAAATATTGTTGTAAATACAGGGCCAGGGACAATAATTCTCAGCATAAAAATTACACATGTTTCTCCCCTGTCTTCCAAGAGATGTCACTGTTTACTCGTCCAAAGCAATAGTACAATGCCTATTAAGATATGGGTGTTTTTCTAAATGTCACCTTTTGGTTTATAATATAATAGATAAAGAAATTGCTAATTGTCAGCATATTGTTTTAAAAAGTTGTAGACAGAGTATATAGTGCACTATATCATACCAATACTAATAATATTATGCTATACTTACTGTACTATACTTGAATTACAAATTTTAAAAAACACAGTTGAGCAGTCTGTATCTATGGAACACATTAAGAAGATGCAAATAATTGACACACATTATTGTGTGAAAAGTTGGGACATACCCAATTACAAGTTATGGAAGTGTATTAACTTAACAGTCCAGATTTTCTACCATCTCTGAAAATATTGAGCCAGTGGAAATAGGATACAATTATCTGGGAGTATTGAATTATTCTGGAAGTTTGCTGCAAATTACATCATGTAAAGCTAGTCCTCTATTCAAACAAGACAGTTGTTGGGGGGGGGGAGTTTAAAATGGAGCAATTTGTATACTGTTTTGAGATTCCTAATGAGAAGTGGTACACAACTATAAAAAAAATAGCAAGTTAGTACTTTTATTCCCATCCTTCTACTCTGAATTTGATATTATGAGAGAATAACATTTCTTGATCCAGTAATGCAATTTTAACATTGTAATTAAATATTGGTTAATTTTTAAAAATATGTTCATGTTATATTGTTTTGTTCACTTGGCCTTGATTTTCAACTATTCAGTTCAGAAAAAAAACATAGGGCCTTTAAAAGGCTTAGTGGCATAATGTGCATTGGAAGCTCATACAAGCAAGCCTTGATTTATGTCCACAATTGAGCCCAAAATTTCCATTGCTAAGCAAGATAAGTGAATTTTGCCCCATTTTGCAATCTTCCTTGCCACAGTTGTTAAGTGAATAACTGCAGTTGTTAAGTTAGTAATACGGTTAAGTGGACCTGGCTTCCCCATTGTCTTTGCTTATCAGACGGTAGCAAAAGGTGATCATATGATCTTGGGACACTATAGCTGTCATAAATACATGACTGTTGCTAAGCATCCAAGTTTTGATCATGTGATCATAGTTGTAAGTGTGAAAAACAGTCATTTCACTTTTTCAGTATCATTGTAACATTGAACCGTCACTAAATGAATGATTGTAAGTCAAGAATTACTTGTACTTCGAATTTATTCACATTATATTCTTGTCCCAGGGTATATTTTTCTTACCAAAATCAGTGGCTCACTAAATAAGACTGCATGGGGAGTACTAAATTAATGGAAATAATTGAGACTGTATAAAGGCAACTGATCAGTTATTTTGCCTAGAATTAATATTATTAAGCCATTTTATCAATTTGAAATCCTGACCCATACTTTTTGTAAAATCCAAAGCAACTGGCAACACTATTATCCCCCTACCCTTAATGTCTTGAACATACATTTACTATTTAGTCAGTCTTAGACTCATAAGTCCTCTGTCACTATTCTGTTTCCTTTCCAATTTGTGTCTGTAACATTGTCATTCTAGCATCACTTTCAAGGATTGGATCTTTTTTCAGCTTCACTCTCTAGCAAATCAGCCTTTGCTAAAAGAGTTCCCTCTTCTCAAGCTAATCTGGCAAAAAGCTTATGCAAATTGGGTTTTGAGACTAGTTCCTTTCAAGCCATCATATATGTTCTTTCAGCCCAAGCTGAATCAACCTGGGACTGATGTGTTCAAATTTCGTAGGTGATCCTAGCTTTGTTCTAAAGCAATGTTTCTCAACCTCAGTAACTTTAAGATGCATGGACTTTAACTCTGGCTGGAAATTCTGGGAGTTGAAGTCCACGCATGTTAAAAGTTGCTGAGGTTGAGACGCATTGTTCTAAAAAATTGTGAGAGAAAACTATCATCGAGGCAAAGTGATAACGAGTGAGTAGCTTACCTGAGATAGTCTCTTCGACAGAGCTTTCTACCCAGTTTATAATATAGTCTCCTTCCCACTTCTCCAAGTCGGCACCCACATAAGTCACAGCTCAGACAATCTTCATGCCAGTACTGGTCAATGGCTTTAAGGAAGTATCGATCCCCAATATTTTGCTGACAACCTCCACATGTTAACAAGGAAGGAGGGATTTGGAGCACCTCATCCACTGGCTCCCTGGTTGAAACAAATCAAAACAATCATTCCAACCTGCAGAGAGTTTAATTAGGACCAAAATTTTACCCTGCTCAGGGGAGAACTGAGTATAGAAGACTCAGACATTTTCTACAATAGCAGATAAGGATATAGCTTTGGGTATACAATTTGAAATTGTGACCATCTCAGCTTGCCTTTTTGTTAAAGTAGGATTGTATTCTTCCAGGCTAACACATTCAGAAATGGAGAATAGTGGTGGTCGAAATACTTGGAAAAGGACAGAGAGGAAAAGCTAAGAAAACTCTTCAATGGTGGTGAAACTAAAATGGTTTGCATGATCTTTAGCAGAAGCAATATAAATTAAGTGGTTTTTTTAAAGCTAAGCTTATTGTGTATTATTGTGTACAACTAGTAAAACCCAATTTCATAACTACAAATGTCACAGTATTTCTGTCATAAACAAAATGCAGACATTTTAGCCAACTACTTATTAAAAAAAAACCCCAACATCTTATTGAATAGAAGCTGTATTATAGTTCTGAGCTGAGGAAAATGGTGTCTCAAATGCTTTCCCTGTGCAGTCTTGATCTATAATAATTAAATGTTGATTGGATAACAATCTTAGAACTGAAGGCAATCCTATTTCTAAAATCTTTTTTTCCATTTGCTTTCCCTTCCTACTTTGCCAAACACAACACTGAATATTGTAATTAATTATTTAATAAGAAATGGAGGTAACCAATGGCATTTTGGTCACTGTGCTTTATTAGTGTATTTTTATATGGAAAATTATTACACTCTCGGTTATTTGTCCTTAAAATAATCAAATAATTGTTAATTTTTACATTTATTTTACTGTCTAGTAAGTATAACAAAGATTTTACAAAGTATAACAATGCATTTAGGAGGAGTTTTATTGAGTAAGATTGTAGTTTAAGTCTCCTGCAGATTTATTGTAAAAAGCCTTTAAACTTATTAATAAACACATAGAAAAAAATATGAATGGGCTTACATTTTGTCATTTGTAGATGGTCCACTCTATAAGAGCAGAGTCTGCAAATCCTTTTTTTTTGCTATTTTAATATTGCAGACAATATTCTGCTTAAATGAAGTAAAAGAAAATTAAACAACTTCAGAGCCCTTATTGATATTATTAAATTACTTTAAACACTGCTCCTTATAGCAAATTCGGGAAATAAAAAATAGAACCAGAGTTGGGCCATTAAGAAAGGAAGGTAAAAGTTTGTGTTTAATGAAATTTTAAAACTTGAATAATTAAAATAATACCTTAAAGGCAAATATCTCTGTATGGGCTGTATATATCTCAAAAGTTCAGTGAGACAGCTCTGGAATACTGAATATTTGATAATGAAATATAAAAAAATTGCTTGTGAAAAAGGATGGGATCTTCCTCTTTGGTGTCATAAAAACTTACAGTATCCTGAGTAAAAATATAGTATACACTATACAGTAATCTGCATTAGCCAGAATGAAGGTTATCAACAATATGCTATTTATTTATATAATTATTTAAATACTGTCCACTTCAACAAAAAAATAGTGTGGTTTAAAATCAAATGAAATTATTGAAAGAAAATTACATTTAGCTAACAGTACTCTGTCAACATCCATGTGTTCTGTGAAATCATAAATTTTCTAAGCCTTTGTAAAGCCTGGGAGGTTGGGGACATTTCTAATCTCACATACTTTCCCTCAGTGATAGCACAAGGTAGAGAAGGCTGAGTCTGGCTAAAGTACTGTAAATAGAAATGGTCCTTCAATATAAAGTTTATGGGATCAACTGCAGTAGTTTCTTATGTATTAGTAACATACAGTATATTCACTTTGAACCCTGTGTAGCATTTTCATCGTAAGAAAATCTTATGTTCTTAAAAATCCTTTCCTCAAAAACATCTTAGTTATCACTCTGAGACCTTTGAAATATTTCATTGAAGGTTGTTAATTTCATGGAAGGGTAATATTATCTTTCTTTCTTTCCTCTTCTTTTCTTTTCTTCACCTTCAAATCGGTGTAAACTCCCAGGTGACTGTCTGGACAAATCCCTCCAGTTTTTTTGGCAAGATAAGTGGTTTGACATTGCCTTCTTCCCCCGGGCTGAGGGTAAGCTTGGCCTAAGGTCACCCAACTAGCTCTGTGCCCAAAGTGGGACTAGAACTCTGGCTCTCACTACTGGCTCCACCACACTGGCTCTCACTACTGGTACTACTACTGTTATTATTCTGCTGTTCCTCCCAAATGAGCAGAAAGCAGTGTTTAAAGAAGCAATAGAATAATATTCAGTTGAAAACTATTTGGTAAAATGATTACAGGAGAAGCTTACTGCATTAGTAAGCAGCAGTTCGTTCCCCATAAAGCTGAAACAAGAGCTAAAGTCATGATTAAATGTGAGGAGTAAGACATTTTAATGTTACTCTATTATCTTCCTTTGCCTGCTTTGCTCCCTTGACATTCTATTGTATAACTGCTGTTGAGAATTAATTCTCAAGTGAAACCCTGGCAGCCCGCACAGTCAGCAGCTCAAAGTAAGATATTTTAACACACATTTAACCTTTAGCTCATAAACCTTGAAGAAGAAAGGCTCAGATTTTCAAAATTAATGACAATAATTTACATTCTAATCAAACTATAACATTCTCCCTATGCTTTGGCTACATTGCTAAATATAGTTTTTATACTAAATATGCTCATTCTGATTCATTCTCCTACATACCATTTTTATCGCATCTAAATAATTAGGAAAATTAATTGGGAAGTGGTTTTGCTGGATGTCTTGAACCAGAGACTTGATAGATACTGTAATTGTCAGGGTTGCTTTAATTTAAATCAAAATTAATTTTTGCAGTGAGTAGGGAATTGATTTCAATGTACTGAATAGAAAATAAGGCCAAATAAGACCCTTCCAGTTATATAATCTTTTGGCTCTATGAAAAACAAATACATTTTTTCAAAACCTTTAAAAAAAGCATTTCCAGTTTAATCAGGAAGTAAATGATTAAGTGTTGACTGATGCTCAAGTTTTCAGATACTTCACATTAAAATTTTAATTGATATTATAAAGACAAATATCCTATTTTATTCCAAACCTATACACAAATGTTTCTATATATTGATGGTTTATTATTATTAAATCCTTCCAGCTCTTGCAGCGGAGACTGTCCATGTATAGCTCAGTAGTATATATTTCCAAAATATTAAAATTAATTTTTAACATTGGGTCTTATTTGCTTTTCTAATTATAATAATTACAATTATTAATAATTGCACACATTTTTTTAAAATATCCCATTAGGACAGCATCCCTGGACTTAAAAATTGTAGTAAGCAAATCATGTGTATTCAGTTCAATGAAATTAAGTAGCAGAAGCTATCAGTATTTTTTGTAGGCCCATATAAACAGCAGAAAAACAAAGAAGAGAAGCACTTTTAATATTTAGTTTACTTCCACTATCTTAAGTTGGTATCTTTTTTTTATAAGTGCTTTAAAAGCACTTTCATTCCATGATTTTGAATTTTGAATGAAATTCTCTTTTTTTTTTTAATGTTTTGGACTGTAGGTGCTATAGTATATATTTCTTGTTTTGGTTATTTATAACAGAAAATTAGCATTTCTCCTTAATAATAAAATCTAATTCAGTTTTGTGGGCTGAAGTCAGAATATAGGATTGAAGCCTAAAGTATAACTCAGTATACTGAAGTACAGAGGAAGATAGGAAATGGGAACAATCAATCATAAGAAATGCAAAAGGGGTTTGTTAATTTTCTATAATGCATATATTTTCTATATAATGCATATATTGATCTAATCAAAGTGCTTTCAGGGTAAATCGTGTTTAAAACAACCTGTTTCTCCAATTGGGTGGTTGCTGGGAGTTGGTTTCTAAAGTTTCCCTACCTCCTCCATCCAATGTTCTCTCCCTCCCTTATCATATTACTTTAGAAACCAAATGCAGTAACATTATTTCTCCATCCCCATAAAACAGTTGATCATGTCTTTAAGGCGTATATTCCACGAAAGCAGGATGTTGGATAACAACTTTTCCATCGCAGAAATTAATAAAATGGCAGTTATCCGGTAAGAAGAGCCATACATTATTGTATGCGTATATACTGAGCAGTAATTCCCCAATAAGCGTGAAAAAGCACTGCGGCTTGAAAAACCCAAGTTCAACGCCAGTGACTTCGTAACCCACAATCGAAGTCACTGCAGGTAATCACCATTCCTTTGGAAATTCTTGGAACTGGATCCTTGTCAGAAATCCACCAGAAACCCTGACTTCATTTTGTTCACGCTTTAAGCGTTTTATAACGCCTGTGCTAATCGGGGGAAGGACGGACGAAGGAGCCAATGATGCTTGGCCATTTCTGAGATCGTACAGGGCGTTGTGGGTCTCAAACTGGTTTGCCTTTTAACAACCGAGACGCTGAGCCCTCGTCCGATCCTGATCCTGACCCTCGTCTTCGACCACTCTCTAATGGGATCATTCAACCGGGCAGGCCGCGAGGGGAGAGAAAGAAAAGAAACCACGCAGCCTCTCTCACCAAGTATTCGGTTCCCCCATCTCTCTCTCTCTCTCTCTGAAATCGCTTTCAGCCGCCGCCGGACACCTCTACATCTCCAGGTCGGAAGGAACTGCGCCCATCAACCTTAACCGACCGCCGGTCCCCTTCCAACACCTCCTCTCAAGAAGAGTCCGAGGTCTCGGGCAATTTATCTCCCGGATCCAAAATGGGGGAACTCCGGCGCGTCCCTGGGCTCTGCCTGCCCCCGCTAAAGGGGGCGCAACCTCCGAAGAAGGCAGCGCTCAGCACGAGCCGAGCGGAGGGCCAGGCTGCTCGCTCCGTCGCAAGAGGGGGGCGGCGGCGGCGGCGGCTTGGAAAAGCGAAGAGAAAAGAGCAAGCGGCAGACCCCATTGTGTCGCCCTCCTCCGACGCCCTCCTCTCCAGCCCCAGCAAGCGGCTCCCGCCGCCGGTTCCAGGGCTCGCTCCAGGCGCGCGCAACGCGGCCGCGTCTCCCGCCGGGGAAAAGTTGGCGCCGGGCAAAGGAGCCCTCGAAGAGCGGGAGCCGGGCGCGACTTACTCGGAGGGCTCGAGGCTCTTCCTTTCGATGGCCGATGATGACATTGGCAGGGGTCGCTCCTTTGTAGTAGCGGCGGCGGCCGTCGTGACTCTCGGCTTTGTCCGTGACGAGGTTTGTCCCTTACAAAGGCTGGCAGCTCCGGGTCGGGCCGGGTCGGGTCGGGTCGGCGAGCAGAACGGCACCTCCACCCCACCCTCAAGTGACATCCACGGGGTGGCCCGCTTGTCACGCCGAGGGACGGAGGGATGTGGCGGGGCCGCGGGCGGCGCGCGAGACGGACCGCGGCCCCCCTCCCCCACCCCACCCCCGCACCCCCGAGCCGCACGCGCTCCGGAGCTTGTCTGGGCAGGCGAGGCGATCCTTTCGGAGCTACGCGCCCATCCTCGGGACGCTCCTCCCGCTCGCGTTGCGCGACTGGCCGCTGGGAAGAGCCCGCCGCCGCCGCTGCTGCTGCTGCTGGTGGTGGTGGTGGTACTCGCGGGCGTCGACGCTCAGCTGTCACCGCTGTGCTTTTTAGCCCGGAGTCTCCTCGCTGCCTGGGGGGGGGGCTTCCTGCGCTGAGGAGGTAGCGCGGAGCATCCCTGGCTCCTCCGCCTTCATTCTGACCCGGGTCGGGGCCGCCGTAGTTGTTACGGTTGCTAATAGACCATTATTGAAGCCAACCCTGATGGTCTCTCCTCTGAGCCTCTCTGGTTTCACATCCTCTTTCCTGATCACGATTCAAATACAATGGGAGGAAATGACATTTAAAGAGACAGCTGTCTATTTCTTAACTGGACACTTGGGAGTTTTAGCGAGCCTGAGCAGGAGCAGGAGCAGCAGCAGCAGCAGCAGCATCTCTCACGACCGAGTTGGTTTCTTAAAGGGCCAGACTTCTCCTGGCACGCACCCCCAGCTTGGGGAAGCTATCTCATGAGGAGGAGTTAGTGCTTTTTTCATTTCATTCCATAGTCATCTGTGGATAACACGGGGCTTAGCCGCAAAGTATCCAAATAGAAGGCTGCCTTGTGCAGATTTACATGCCTCGGATTTCTTAATGGCAAAATCTAAAAACTGAGGCTTGTTAATTCAGCACTAAATGTACTGCATTTTGGTCATTACTAAGGCAGCTGCCCACTTCCCTGTCTGTATCTTGAACATTGATAATCATTCAACAAATCCATCTTTTGCATATGAATAAAACAGTGCACTGAGGAAAATTCTTAAAGAGAAATAAATAATGAAAATCAGTAGCTTATTCCATCATTCGTCCCACTGTCTTGCTCTACCCCTCCTAACCTATAGCCAACCACCAAGACGGGATTCTTCATAGAGTGCAGTTGCTTCGGTTTAATTGCCTGTATTTGTTCCTTTAATGAAAACACCAAACCACACGACATGTGTGGTCCTCCCAGAAGTGGCTGTTGGTGTTAGATAGGTGAAGTTCTGTTGTGGGCTTCAGTGGGCCTTCAGCCTGGCTGCTAGTACTTTTTTTTTTTTTTTTCCAAAACAGATTGTGAAGAAACAGCTACGTTTTATGAACTGGAGGGTCTTATCTGTAACTCCCAGGCATTTGATGCCCATGGTGCAAACTCAGCATGGTTTGAGGGAAAGAGTGCTGACATGCTTTAACTTGCTATCATCCACTTCATTTACTAAGACATCCATCCAAAAGTCATTTATAATTTCAACTTTTTGCAGTGTGATTTGAAAAACAATTACAAAACTGCTGGGGAATGTGACAGAGGGGAGAGGTGTGTTTATGAGTTCATAACTAATCACCAGGGTACTTTGCCAGTTTTCCCATAATGTGCTTAAAATATTTAAACCTTTTCAGTCTTTTATTGAGATAAGAAAAAAGTAGACTTACTGGAGTCAGCCACAAAGCAATGGACTACTCTTAAAATGTTGTGTTTGCCTTTACATCAGAGCTTGCAGACATAATCATATCTGTATTTAAAGGATAAATATATATGCTACTCCTTGAAACAGTTGCAGGAAACAGAGCCTTCAAAGCCATCCTGATCTAAGGAGAAATTTGTTTGATCTATTCTGAAGACAAAAGATCATCAAAGGGCTACTTTTGTCACTATATTGAATTAATAACCTCTAATACAGTGGTGGCTAAACTTTTTCATCTCCAGTGCCAAAAATTGCACTCATGTGCTCGCATGCCAGCACCCAGAAGGCAGTGGCCATGCTCCCTGCGCATACATGCCCCCCATGTGTGCCAGGAGCATGTACACGTGACTCATCCCGCACATCTCTGTGCATGTGCACATGTCACTGCAGCCCCCCCCCTTCCCACACATTCATGCCAGATACACGACAATCAGCTGGTGGGCAGGCAGTGTGCGTGTATGTGCAGTGAGGTTCTTTCAGGCAACTCTTGCGTGCCGGCAGAAGTGGTCCTATGTGACCCATCCTGCATATCTACATATGGGCGCATGGCTCCCACATCCCCCTACTTCCCACACATGCATGCCAGATACCCGACAATCAGTTGATGGGCAGGTGGTATGCGCACATGCGCAGTGAGTCTCTTCTAGGCGACCTCTCACATGCCGGCAGAAGTGGCCCTGTGTGCCACTTCTGCTGGCACGCATGCCATAGGTTTGCCATCACGGCTCTAATATAAATGGAGAACTATACCTAGGGCTTCTTTGGTGACAAGACCCATATAAGTAAAAATAAGCTACTGAGCAGAGCACATCCCTGTTTAATATGTAAACAAGAAACCTCGGACAGGAACAAGCAGAGAGTTCAGCCCACAGTACTGGTTTATCTAGATAAATCCAAATGTGCTGTTAAAAGATGTGGTGCTTATCCCAGTCGTTAAAGTGACCAGAGACTGATGTGGTTCCATTACAAATAAAATAGTTTTTAAAAGCTCAATCATACAAGGAAATAGTAAAATATAAAACTCAGAATATATAGCTATTGTGTTAAATCAAAAGTATTAATTTTTAATAGTTAAATCTAATTTCTAGTCTTTAGTAACTATGGTTGGGACAGGCAACTTGATTCTTAAGTACAGGGGTCACTCAGTGAAGCCACAACTGTGCTTACAATCTTATTTCAGTTTTCCTTTGCTTTACAGACCTGTGAAGGTGCTAAATGTGAGGGTTGCTCATACATTTACTTTTTCATCCCCATTATACCTGCAAACAGTTACTAAACGAGACAGTCATTAAACAAGACTACCTTTTTTCCCCCAGTAATGCTAGGAATAGGCCTAAATGATTCTTGAATTTCCCAACTCAAGAAATTAGATAGACATTAAACGGAAAGTTTTAAATTACCCATTTTAAGTGGCTTCTTCCTAGGTAATTATATACATTTGCGTGTATGTACATATATCTATTTATTTATATCTCTATATAAGATTACAGTCTTACTGCTGCTACCAAGTGTTCTTTCAGATTTTGCAGCCCAGATGTGATACCCTTATTTTATGAAAAAAATCTTAATAAAGTACTAGTTTAATTTTAAAAGATCATCAAAGACGTTGGAAAACTAAAAACAATAATTTTCAGTTACTTGCGATTGCTATCAATAGATCTTTTCATTTCTGTCTGTAATATTTTTTTTAACGTACGGTAGTTCAAGTTGATGCAAAGTTAGCCAGAGGAACACCATCCTTTTCAAGACAGTGGCCTTAATCCATGTGTTCGATCGTACTAAACTACTGAAGCCAACATGGAGAGATGCTCCAGCCCTCCCAGTCACATGAAAAACTCAGTTTCAATTTCCCTTTCCTCTTCATAAAGCATGTGTGCTTTACTACAAGTAAACATAAATAATTCTTTTTTTTGCTACTTTCTCCATTGTTTCAAAAAAAAAAAAAAAAGCTTTGGATACAAATTAAAAAACAGTCAGATGCTAAACATCCTGTTAAACAATTTTTCAATGTGCTAAAAGTCTATTAAAATGAAACCAGGCTGCAATGTTGCTAAAGCAAGTTAAAAAGCAATATGCAAACAAATTATAAACAACCCTTTAAAAAAAAATAACCGTTGTAAAAAGCCCACAATCATTGCTGGACCCCCAAACATGGGGGGCAGAGCCATGTCTTCAAGATCTCCTTTAATTTCAAATTACATATCACAGAAGGGGGCAAGATATGCAAGTCATGCAAGCTGACCATGCAAAATGGCGTTCAATGATCCAAAAAGCGAACCCTGCGCCTGTGGGAATATGCTAGGAAGAAGAAGATCAGAGAAGGGGGCAGGCAGATTTGGGTTTTTATGTAAATAGTTTCTCCAAAGGTCTAGTCAACCCTTGGAAAGGAAGATAGGCTAAACCATCAATATGTTTCTTGATACTGTATTCAAAAGCTGACTGTGCAGGAACCGAAGAGTATTGTGTTTGAGATAATTATATATGATAATTAAATATAAGGAGGCTTGTCTGCATATGAAACTTTTGTTATCCTTAGGCAATAATAATAATAAATCAAGTGCCTAGAAATAACAGGACTCGGTAGAAACATCATCATTTTTCTTCAAAGATCAATGATGCAGTGGAAGACTCAGTTGCTGATCATTGGCGATAGATTGGAAGAGGTTAATAGTGAGAGAGGAATCTTCCAAGTAGACTCAACTATTGCCATTACTGTTCCAAAGTATTTTTCAAAAGTCAGTTAGACTTTCTTGGATTTTTTTTCCTTGAAAACATTTCACTCCTTATCCAAGAAGCTTCTTCAGATGAGAAGCAAAATGTTTTCAAGGAAAGAAACCAAAAAAGTCCAGTTGCCTTTTGAAAAGCACTAATAGGAGAACCATGACTTGGATGATTGAAAATTTCCATAGATATATTGCTACTACCTGTCATTGCATTGGTTCATTTGTCACCAATACTGAATAACTCAGGCCAGGCTATCAAACATCAAAAACATCTTCTTAGCTATCCCACCTCCTTTATGTGAATGATTTGAAGCTGTTTGGAAAAATACCACCTGAAATAGAATTTCTGTTCAGCACTGTCTGTATATACAGACAGTGAAATAGAGTTTGGACTGGACAAACACACGTTCAGCATTTTTTGGGGGGAAATAGTGAAAACTGGTGGATTTAAGAGGCCCTATGGAAATGACATCAATAATTGGATGAAGACAAAGTTCCAGTTTGAGTTTCTTTGGTGACAGACCGAAATCTGCGATCGTGCACAGTTTTGATCTGTGCTCGCCACTGGTGCGCCCCGAGCTGGCTGGTTTTGGGGCTAAGCCATCCCATAGAGGTGGGAAGAGGGGGGAGACTGCCAGCAGGCTCAAAGAGAGTCGCATCTCTCCTCCCCAGCTGGCATTACTCCCTTTCCTGAAGGTGGTTGCAGCGATGGTTAGAAATGGCTACCTCAAAGAAGAACTTGACCGGAAAAGAATGTGCAGGAGGAAGGTAAGAAGAGAAAGTTTTGGCTGACCGGGTGAAACAGAAAAAGCAACAATATAAGGTACTCTGGAATTTGAATTATAAAGAACAACATTGTTCCCAAAGAAGACTTTGAAGCGGTGAATGAGAGAGGGAAGGGAAAGGATTTGGTTTTTTTTCTTTTTTCTTTTGAGAATGGAATTTAATTGAGAATGGAAATTAAAAAACAGAAAGAAGGTGCAGGAGAAGGAAGAAGTTCTTTTGGCTTCGTATTTCAATTTTTAGAAATGGAGATCCTGAACTATGAGAAACAACAAGAAATGTAGAACAAGAAGGGTGGGACAAAGAAGAAGCCTTCAGTTCTATTTGGGAAAATGAAAGGAAAGGGGGGAAAGAGAGTGAAAAATTTAAGATTTGAAAAAATAACCCCAAAAAAGAATAGTTTGAAAAGTATTTACAACATTAGGAAGAAACAAAAGAGAGGATTACAGAAGAGAGAATCAGAGAGAGAAGGGGTCAAAAAGAGAAGGGGGAAGAAGAGGGGGAAGAGGGAAAGGAAAAGAAATTATAAAGGACAGAAACAGGACATAGAGAAACAGGGAAAAAGTACAAGGATTAGGGGTATAAACCTATTTAGAAGACAAGAAATAATGGGTGAGAACTTAATTGAAAGGGGGATTCTGCAAGGATACATAAGATAGTATTTTTATATTAGAAATAGAAATGAACTTTGAAAATATGAAATAAGTGTGATTAAAATGATAGATAAAATACTCATAATGTAATGGAATGTTTAATAAATAAAGAGAATGAGAGAATGAAATTAGGAAAGGAGGGGAACATTTTAATTATTATAAATGTGTAATAACAATGTATGTAAAGAGGAATATGAAAGAAACATGAAAAAATTATGGAAATATTATAAGTGTTCCTAGTAGTAAGATACCCGATTGAAAAGAAATGTTAAAGTTGTCAAAGTTTAAAACTAACATTAATGATAGAGCTGAACTGGAATAGAATAAGTATTTTATTTATTATTGTTATACATATTTTTTCTCTTTAAGAACAGTGCATATTTTAAGAATGTACGAAGCAGAATTCGACTGGAAGTTATGTAATATATTGAATGTTATAATTGCAAAGGCATAAATTGAAGTTGAAGAAGAGTTGAATAGATAAAAATTAAAAGATACAAAGGTGTCATACTCCAATTAGTAACTACAGGGAAAAATTTTGTTCAATGAGAAAAGAAAATATGAAATTGAAACAGGACAGACAAAAGTATAAATATAATGACTAGAAAGATATTAAAACTTAGAAAATATATACATATGGCAGATGAGATTCTGCTGAAACATTGCTACAACTTTAAAAGCACTACAATGACATGGGATAATACCCGAAGGAAGCTGAACAGCACATATAACTGTTCAGCTTCCTTCGGGTATTATCCCACATCATTGTAGTGCTTTCAAAGCTGTAGCAACGTTTCAGCAGAATCTCATCTGCCATCATCAGGCTTCTGTATTGAGTTTGTATGTGGGTCAGGGTCTCACAGCCGTTGGTTTAAATTTGAGGCTAGCCTATTATTGTGGCAGGATGTTTTTTTCTACATCCTGATTGGTTGGGAGTCTTGGTCTGTGTTTATTGGACTTGGAGCTTGTTTGATTGGTGTTTCTGGTTTCTTCTGTCTGTTTTGTGGCTTTGATTGGCTGGCAACACTCTGTTCCTGTGTTGGAGGCTTTCAGTGCAGCTTGGCTTTGCATGAAAGGACGGCTATTATCTATTAGGAAGCTAGGTTTCATCTGGGTGCCTGGTGGGGGGGGTGTTTGAGCTGGAGCTATCACAGGGAGTCTGTTTGTGCCCAGGTGTTTGCCTGGCTTGTGGTGTGGAGATCTTTCTATTTGAGAGTGCAGGCTTCCAAATGATTGACAGTCTGGTGGAATCATCTGTTCTTTTCATGCTTTCAGGTCTTTTTTCAATCTCTATGGCTTCTCTGATGATTCTGTGGCTGGGGTTTTCTATAGTGGCTAGGGTTTTGGTGCCATTGAAGTTGATGTTGGGACCTGTGTTTTTCATGTGTTGGACTAGTGAGGAGGTGTGTTCCGGATTTTTTACTGCATTTTTATGTTCATCCAGGTGGGTACTTATTCTTCTATTGGTCTGTCCAATGTATGTGGCACAGGGAACTTTGTATATGCCTTGGTTTTCCAGGTCAATTTTGTCTTTTGGGTTTTTAAGGATGGCTGCTATTTTTTTGTCTGTTTTGAAGGCAGTCTTGATGTGATGCCTGTGTAGTATCTTACTGATTTTGTCTGTCGTACCTCTTATGTAGGGCAGGACAGCTGTTCCATAGGTCTGTTGATCTTCTAGGTCTCTGTTATGTCTTGGTGTGTTTTTGTGGGTCAAGCTGGTGATTTTGTTTTTTTGGAAGCCGTTGGCTGTCAATACTTTATTCAGGGTGCATAGTTCAGTCTTTATATGTGTCTTGTCTGCCAGACGTTTGGTTCTGGTAATTAGTGTTTTGGCCACGGAATTTATCTGTGCTGGGTGGTGGTGGGATTGGGCGTTGAGGTAGCGGTTGGTGTGTGTTTTCTTCTGGTATACAGTGTGTCCCAGTGTATCCCAGGAACAGCTGTCCTGCCCTACATAAGAGGTACTACAGCTACTAGCCTCAAATTTAAAACCAACGGCTGGGAGACCCTGACCCACGTACAAACTCAATACAGAAGCCTGATGAGGGCAGATGAGATTCTGCTGAAATGTTGCTACAACTTTAAAAGCACTACAGTGACGTGGGATAATACCCAAAGGAAGCTGAACTGCATATATATATATTTGTGTTCATCTAGGCGGGTACTTATTCTTCTATTGGTCTGTCCAATGTATGTGTATCATGCACGGCCATATACACTGGACAGACCAATAGAAGAATAAGTACCCGCCTAGATGAACACAAAAATGCAGTAAAAAAGCTGGAACACACCTCCTCACTAATCCAACACATGAAAACCACAGGTCACAACATCAACTTCAATGGCACTAAAACCCTAGCCACTATAGAAAACCCCAATCACACAATAATCAGAGAAGCCATAGAGATTGAAAAAAGACCTGAAAGCATGAATAGAAGAGATGATTCCAGCAGAGTGTCAATCATTTGGAAGCCTGCACTCTCAAATAGAAATATCTCCACACCACAAAACAGACAAACACCTGAGCACAAACAGACTCCCTCTGATGCCTCCAACTCAAACATCCCCCCCACCAGGCACCCAGGTGAAACCTAGCTTCCTAATGGATAGCAGCCGTCCTTTCACACGAAGCCCAGTTGCACTGAAAGCCTCCAACACAGGAACAGAATATTGCCAGCCAATCAAAGCCACAAAACAGACAGAAGAAACCAGAAACACCAATCAATCAAACTCCAAGTCCAGTGAACACAGACCCAGACTTCTAGCCAATCAGAATAGACCAGCCTCGAATTTGAAACCAGAAGCTGTGAGACACACATCCATACAGAAGCCTGATGATGGCAGATCATTGAAACGTTGCTACAACTTTAACAGCACTACAATGACGTGGGATAATACCCAAAGGAAACTGAACAGCACACATGTAAGTACCCGCGAAAGCTTAAAAAAACATATATATATATATATATATATATGTGTGTGTGTGTGTGTGTGTGTGTGTGTGTGTGTATTTGGATTTAGAAAGGAATTAGATAATTAAAAGTAAAATTGAGAAAACTACGGGAAGGGAAAAATTATTGAGAAAATGTTAAAATGGTAATAAGATATGGAATAGAAGACAAAGATGAATATGAAATTGAATTTTTGTCAGGATGGAAAAGTGATAACCAGGGACCATGTTATTCTCAAAAAAAGAAATTTTACTTGTATTATGTTTTGTGAAAACCCAAATAAAATTTTTATAAAAAAAATAAATGGATGAAGACAATCATTATAAAAACTTGGGCTTCCCTTAAATTGACAATATCAAGCACACTGCAGTCAAAAAAAAGGTTGGAAATGAATACATCAAGAGAGAAGAAGATCTTAAAGTACAAGCTTAGTGGAGGAAATACCATCAAGGCAATCAATACCTGAGCAATTCCAGTCATTAAATACACAGCTGGAATAGTGGACTCAAGCAGAACCAAGGGCTTTGGATAGGAAAAACAGAAAAATAATGTCAGTGAATCATGCCCGTCATCCAGTGGTGCAATTCAACCGGTGTAAAAATCGGTTTGATGAGCACACACTTGGTGCGCATGTGCGGCAAACATGCACTTGGCATGCATGCCCAGCATTTAGAAAAGACCACTTTTAGCTATAATACTTACCTTCTGCTGCATCCCCTATGAATAAAACAGCTGATGTGCAGCAAAATGCTCTGCCGTGCAAATCAGCTGTGCTTAAAAACAAGGAAATAAAACACAGGGAAAGGGCAGGGGTGGGTGGGCAGAAATAAAGGATCACTGGAACTACCAATTCACCTAAACCAGTCCGAACTGGTAGAATGCCACCCCCTGCCTTCATCCACACAACTATATTGTCAGACTCTATTTACCAAGGAAAATAGGTGGGTATGGGATGTTATAAGTACATCAGTCAGGGGGGGAAACAGGCATTGGAGGAACATCTGAAGGATAACAAAGAAGATGCACTGAAGTATCAAGAAGCCTACTGAATACTGGAGAGGCTAAAGATCAAATGAAGAACAGAAAAGAGGCATGGGAAGACAAAGCATTGCATGGCAATGGCTAAGAACAGGAAAGTTGGAAAAAAAGACAGAAAGGCTAATTCTGGCTGCACAAGACCAAGCCTTAAGAACAAAGGCATACAAAGCCAGAATTGAAAGACAGCAACACATAACAAGTGCTCATCTGCAAAGATGCCTAAGAAAGAGTGGACAACCTGGCTAGATGCTGTAAGAAGATCGCATAGACTGACTACAGACAATGGCATGACAAAGTAGCAAAGGTAGTTCACTGGAAGATGTACAAGAAATACCATTTTCCTCCAAGCAAGAACTGGTGGGACCATAAAATAGGGAAAATAATAGAAAATGAAGAAGCTAAAGTCTCTGAGACTTTAGACTTCAAACATACAGGCACTTTGTCACATAACACCCTAGACTTAACCATTGACAATAAGAAAAACAAAAAAACCTCTGGGTACTAGGCATGACAGTACCAGGGGACAACAGAAGAGAAGAGGAAGAACTGGAGAAAAGAATAAAATACAAAGACCTGCAAATAGAAATAGAATGACAGTGGCAAAAGAAAGCAAAGGTAGTACCAACAGTAATAGGTGGCTTGGGTACAATCCCAACACAATTGGAGAACCACTTGAATATCATTATATTCACCATCAGTCAGTTGCAAAAAACATCTTTAATCAGAACCTGTGACAATACATCTTAACACCATAAAACATCAAAATCAGCCTCTTCCCAGTCCTTGGGAAAGACCCAATAGATAGATAAAAATAATACTCTGAACATCTGCCTGACTGTGCAAGGAACCATAATGATGATGATGATAACAACAACAACAGGAAAACATGAGTCAGAGATTAATTCTTGAATGATTGTTTAATAAAACTTGAATTTGTATAGTAAATAAAGGCCAAGGGATTTATACTGTTTTGTTTTGTTTTTTGGAGGAGATTTCAACATTCTTAGAACACGTGCATCATTGCAAAATCAGATACAGATTTTCTCAGATTTACTTAATTCTATGATTAAATGGAAATCTTGGTGTCTGTAACTACTTCCTGCTGATCTATAGAGACTATTTAGAAAGATGGTTCGGAAATTTTTGTCTCTACTCTTCATTTTAAGCTTATCATAAACTGGAGAGAGAGAAGAAAGAGAGAGTGGAGAAATTTGTAATTGGGTGACTGGCCTAAGAATCAGTATGTCACATGACTAAGTTTTGTATCTGCATTAAGTCTAGTTAGGCAACTAGGCAGGAAATATTGAATCAAGACAAACCTTGTCATAAAATCTTAAAAATAATCTGTATCACCAAAAGACAAAGCAGTTTCATGTGGCAGGTGGGTTTAAACCACATACCAGAAGAAGGATCTTTTTGAAGAAGCATCTATGGTATATTATTAAGATAGAAAGTCTGTCTTGGATATATTTTAAGCTGTAATTAACATGTGTGATATTTTTCTAAGTGAAATTTCCATTCATATCTAAAACAAGATGTTTCTTTATTTCCCAATATTAAAATAATAGGAAACAAAAGAAGGATTTTATCATGATTCCACTATTAACATGGAGTAAATGACTATTTTTGCAGTAGTGAAAAACTTTAATAGGTATTAAATAAAATTTATCTTATAACTGTTTACAGATATTAACTTCATACTGTAGATGCATGTCCCTTTGGCTAAAACTAACATTCTTTGGTTATTGAATGATATAGCATATGACAATGCATTCTTTCCAGGCATGCGAAATAAATTTCATGTTTACTTTGTTCTGTATGATATAGACTTGTTTGTTTGGTCTGGATAGTAAAGTTACCATTTCTACTGCCATAACTGATTGTATGGTATGTTTTGTTAAAATACAAGTTTATAGTATAAATGCATTTGTAAAAAGATCTTGAAATAACAATAATAAATTTACCTTCAAACATCCTTTTTAACATATTGGGAAATTAAGCTGTAGTTCTTTGATTTACTGGCAACTAAACAATTAAGTACAGTGTGCATTCCAATTAAGATGGATGAGACTGTTTATTCTGTTTTCAAAGCAATAGGTCCATCCTGGTATTATCAATTATCGTGTGTGCCTATGTGCACATGGATGCATAAAAGCAGGGGAAAAAAGGCTCAGTGATCAGATATCAAGGCATAAATAGTGTGTTCTACTGAGATTTCATATAATAGATAATAACTGGAAGAATTCAATTAGTTTGATCACATTATTATAGACAGAGGAGGAAAAAATGGGTGCTGAATCTCCTCAATAGCTGAACAGGTAATCAGAAATGACTAAGAGATGTCTTGGTACAAGAAGAATTAGAGGATCTTGACATGTAATTGACAAATAACTGACACAAAATTGAATTTCAGTTGCAAATTTGCAAAAATCTGGATGCAATGGAATATTTCCACCCTGTATGGAAAATTCAGATTGTAAGAGATAGAGAGTAGGATCCAAGAGTCCCTGATGTCAGCAGAGAAGTACAGAAATAATCTGATAGGAGAAAAGTCTCTTTTCTTTGAGCCTGTTCAGTGGATTTACATGTAGGAAACTACATGTAGGGTAGTAACCTTACATCAATCCTATAGAAGTACGGAGAAGATAACTAGATGATCCTTTATATTTCTTGTGATACTATAATTATATTGCTTATATACTAGAAGCGGCTAGCCATTTCTCCCTTTTTTATCACCCTATAATCCTTGTTACATACTGGATAGATGATATATACTTAGAACAATGAGAACTCTCACATGTGAAAAACATATTTAAAAAACCCTTCCTTTTAACCTTATTATATTTTTCAAGATTCTTCTAAGGTGTTTCATCTTCTTGTTTGATGCACTATATCATTCCAAGTACTCCTCATTTTCAGATGTGAGAAGCAATACATTTTGGCTGAAGCTTTACAATGAAAATGTATAATTCTTCATAAGCACAGCAAAAAAGGGCAAGCAGTAATGGAATGAAGACAGTAGGATGTGACACTTAATTGCTTTGGAAAATGTGCGAGGAATCATAATCTAGAAGTTTTAAGAATTTCAAGATATTAGAATTATAAGTAATTATGGTAATTTAAGCATAGTGCCTATAACATTAGAGATGAGCACTCATATTCAAATTCCTGCTTCTGTACTTATGCTTCTTAGATTCCTAATGGAATTCATAAGGTGATACTGTAACGGACATGTATTACTGACACAAGGCAAGAATAGAACAGGGGAATAATATAGAATAATAATATAGTTGGAAGAGACCTTGTAGGTCATCTAGTTTAACTCTCTGCAGTCTCTTCTTGAAAGCTTCCAGTGATGAAGCTCCCACAACTTCTGAAGGCAAGCTTTTCCACTGGTTGATTGTTAGAAAATGTCTCCTTATTTCTAAGTTAAAACTCTCCTTGATCAGTTTCCATCCATTGTTCCTTGTCTGGAACATATATCAAAACAGTCCTAAGGGTGATAAAACTATTACAGTGTATAAATGACAGATGAGTTGTGAAAAGAGAAGATGGTTCCAACCTAAAGTAACATCTGAAAGCAGAGCTATGATCAAAGTGATTAAACGTGATCTATACCAGGGGTGGGATTTTATCAGTTCGGACCAGTTCTATAGAACCGGTTGCTGCACAGTTTGGAGAACTGGCAAATCACACCACGAGCTGGCCCCTCCCCTCCCCACCCACCCCGTCCAGGAGGCTTCCCTGAGGCCCAATCGGGGTGATATTCAGGGGGTTGGGGGAGGGAGAAGTGGTCTGAGAGCAGAGCTGAACCTTCCTTAGGATTGAAGCTTCTATTTTTCAGTGCAGACTCAGGCAGCAGATTGCAGAAAGATAGATCTGGGAGTGATCTGAAGCTGTGATTCTGCGAGCAGCTCAATCTGCCTGTCTGCTTTGCCTGATTTTGGGTAAAAGTTGCTCTTTTTTAAAAAAATAAAAAAATAAATCTTTATATATATATTTATAATATTTATATACAAGCCACGCCAAACCGGTCACATGACCACCAACCCACTCCCAAAAATTAGGCCACGCCCACAGAACCGGTTGTTAAGAAATTTGAATCCCACCCTTGATCTATACTGACTCCAATTAACATCCTGACAGGGAATTGTTTATTTTTCCTAAAAGATTAATGGTATTTTTAGAAATTGAAATATGCCATGATAATAAAGTTTGGTTGGTAAATTATTTTTAATGTTGGAGAGCATAGTTCTTCATTTCACATGATTATGATGTATTGTAAATAAACTAGCATAACTTAAGATCTAGCAAATTACACAGAGTTCCTCAGACACCTGACAGACTGGGACATTCTATACATTTCATAAACAATAAGTAGACTGTATGATGATTTGGTATGTATATTGGTTCATTCAATAATTTTATGGGTTTTTTCAAATTGATTAAATAATAACCCACCGACTTTAGGTTAGAACTTCTCTGCAAAAGTCTCTATGGACTTAAGTCCCTTTGTCAAATTGTCTTCAGTCCTAGATTTTGACAATAATGGACCCCCAGCAGATTACTCCTAAGGGGATATAGCTCTTCTGAAAGATTCGGTTGTTCAAATCCTGGGGCATAGGATTGCAGATTTTATATCTTCATCATCTGACAGTAGGAAGAAAATTGTAATCTTGTTGTGCTGGACTTCTGGACTGAAGCTTCACCTAATCCATAATTCTGTCCACAGCATCTGGGAACTTCTTTAGTGAAATATCCAAATCCAATTTATGGCTTTACCCTCCATTACTTTGGCTAATAATTTCCTTTTTGAGACACCTAAACTAATGGCAGTTCACCATTTCTTGGTCATTAAATACGGTATTTAATCCTCAAATATGCATTTTAAAATGAACTTTAAGGCAGCTTTTAGCAAAATGTTTTTATACTAAAATTTTATGTGTATCCTGCCCTGAGGAATATGTTAATCTACAAATGACTATAAAAGGCAATGAGCAGATTTGATCCTGAATATCAAATTCCCATAAACTGAAATAAATATGATTGAGAAACATGATGGCTGTCTAGGTGACTTTGAGTCATTTAGTCATACTCTCTCAGTATAAACTCTTCTGGGATTATTGCTTTACAAAAAAATTGGTGGCAGGAGTACCGATTTTGTTTTCTTAAGCTCCTGAGGGCAGGCATGTTATATGTGCAAAAATTATAATATAATATATAAAATAATAAAATAAAATAAACTATACAGTTCCTTCTTCTGTCTTGAGTAAACTCCTTCCTGAGTTCTATTTCTTGGGCATACTGCAGTGTAACAAAGAGACAGAAATCAATAACCGGCAAGCAAATCAGCTATTTCATTTCTATTTTATCACTGGACAAGGTTGTTGATTCCTAGACGCTGTTCTCTGCAAATTATCCCCCAATATTCCCATCCCCAACTGCATTTGAGTGATCTTTCAGCCCTTCTTAAGAAGACAGAGATCTCCTCTGTCTTGTTGGGAATTGGCAGGGAACTGTGGGCGTCATTGCACTTATTTTTTATACATAACAAGGTTGTGTTGCAGGCATTCCAATCCCTTAATTATTAGCCTTGTCCTTGGGAAAAATAACTGAAAATAACAGCCCCAGTGAGATGAAGCAGCTTTGCAATTACGTTGCATAATGTTGTCACAGGAAGGGGGTTGTCAGGGAGATAATGGTAAACACCAGCTTGGATTCTGTCTGAAAAATAATTGGCATCAGCTCCCTTTGTGGCTGGTGGAGAGGAGCAAAATGGAGGAGTAAATTAGCACTTTCTGGAGACATTAGCGGCAACACTATACTTACCAGTGACCATAACACTGGCTGCCTTTAACTCCTGTGGCATGAAATTGCCTGCCTTGCCTGCCTTTTTTTAATGACAGCCAAATTTTCAAGTGGGCAACCTTTTAGTTTTTGCAAGCCAAACTGCTGGCTGCAAAATGACCTTTGTCTCTATCATGCTGGTCTTGATTGTTTGGCAATGATTCCATCACTAGCCAGATAGAAAGATATATTAAAATTAGATGAGAAAAAAAAGCAACACTTGCAGTTTCAAGATACGTCAAGAATGCTGTTTTATGGTTAGACAAAGATTTGGCTTCTGTGAATGTCACAGCCTGGTTCTTTCTCCTTACTTTCTATTTGAAATTGATTTCTTTCTCTCCTGTGGTTCTGGATCCACTGATTCTCAGAGACCATTTTAAATCTATCTGATAAACAAAAAAGTCCTTAGGCGATTTCTTGGAAAAGTTTCTGTCGATTAAGGCTTGAAAATGCCAGGAATCAATGTATCTGGGATAGTGATTTCAAACCAGTCTAAACCTAGCATCTAACTCCACAGTTCATAGATGCTTCTGAAATGGACATGTGTACCATCATATCTCTTTTCAGTTATATCAGAAGTTTCCAAACTTGGCAACTTTAAGACTTCTGGAGTTAAAGTCCACAAGTCTCAAAGTTGCCAAGTTTAGAGACCCATGAGTTATTTGAAATTTAGTTTCACCTTCTGCAGTTCTGTGGGAATGGTGTAAAAATGTGCCATTTCAGCAGTGCTTATGTTCATGTGGAGATGACTCTGTGGAATCCCTAAGAAGAACACTCCTTTGTTGCTCTATCAGCAATCAAGGAAAATATATATGTATTCCTTTTTGAAGGGCTACCCTGGTAGAGAGCTCAATATCTATCTGTCACTGCTTCTATCTGATTGGGACCTTGACATATCTTTCCAGGTTGTCCGACTTCGTTCTATCATTTGTTGCATCTGTCTTACCTATGGTTGATGTTTAACACAAATTTTGAGATTGCCAGTGCAATTTGTATTGCAGTTACTATAATGTATTTTGTGTAACTTCATTGCATTAAAAAATATTAATAAGTGGAGGAGGTCTATCTATTTTATTGTTGTGCTTTCTGCCCCAAAAGCTATAATAAAAGGTTTGGTTTGGTTTGATGATGGAGATAGAGTGCAGTACTGACTTTTTCTTCCATCTCTCCTAGATATCTCATGGACTTTCTTGGGATCAGATTTGAAGAATTTAACTCCTGGCAATTCCCTGTTATTCCCTCTCCTTTGAGTCTCCCTAATTGCAGCTGTGAAACACCGGTTTCATCTCAAGAGGCCCTCTCCAGCTAGTGTCAGTGCCATCACTGTGCTGCACCAGCAAAAAGAAGGAATGCTCCATGCATACCAAAGATCATTCCCAAAGCTTGCAGGTCTCGGTGAGGCAACATCAAGTATACGGAATCCCCACATGATTTTTTTCCAGTCTAAAGGCCCTGTCACACTACCCAACGGATGCAAAACGGACACAGCGGATGAGCAAAATGTTCCATCCGTTGTTATCCGCTCTCAAAAGGGGCAAAAATTTGCATAACCGGAGCGGATAACACGGACGGAGGGAGGACGCAGAGCGGATGGAAAGCGGATGCGGAACGGAAGCCCAGCAGATGGAAGCGGATGGGAGCGGATGGCACATCCGCTAGGCTTCTGGGGGACCTCAGCAAAGCAGACCCGGAACGGATAGAGCGGATGCACAGCGGATGCACAGCGGATGAAGCAGATGCACAGCGGAAGCCTAGCGGATGCACAGCGGAAGCCTAACAGATGCCGAGTGTTAATTGCGCATGCGGGGAGGATGCATTGCATCAGCCCCATGGATATAAAGGGAAGCAGCTCGGAAGCAGGTCACCATTCAGAGGAAAGACCTGCTGCCGGACGGATTGACAGCCTTCCCTGCCCTGCCTGCATGCCTGCCTGCAAGCCTTGGTGCCTGCCTCCCTGCCAGCCTTCCTGCCAGCCTCCCTGCCAGCCTCCCTGCCAGCCTTGCTGCCTGCCTTCCTGCCAGCCTTGGTGCCTGCCTGCCTGCCAGCCTTCCAGCCAGCCTTGGTGCATGCCTCCCTGCCAGCCTTGGTGCCTGCTTGCCTGCCAGCCTGCCTGCCAGCCTGCCTGCCAGCCTTGGTGCCTGCCTGCCTGCAAGCCTTGGTGCCTGCCAGCCTGCCAGCCTTCCTGGAAACCTTGGTGCCTGCCTCCCTGCCAGCCTTCCTGCCAGCCTTGGTTCCTGCCAGCCTCCCTGCCAGCCATCAACCCCACAACCATGCTGAAGCACAGCAAGCCTCAGCCATCTGCTGCCAGCCCTTGCAAGAGGGACAGGGCTACCATCCCGCCCCCTGGCCCTCACTCTGGTTCTTCTGGGGCTTCTGCAGCACAGGCTCGCTCTTCTGAGGCTGGGGCTTCTGCTGCTTCTGCTTCTGGAGGAGCTGATGACAAGCACTCCAGCACCAGCCACCTCCACAGCACCTGGACCCTTCACCCCTGAGACTGAGCGACCAAGAGGAGTGCCAGAGACTCATTTTTTTTTTTTTAAGTTTTTATTAATTTTCTACAAACAAACAAACATACAAAACATTAAAAACATCTACTCTCATATATACTTCCGGTGTATCGGTTGGTTCATCAGTTTTGTGCATTCATTTTATAGTGTCAATTACAATTATATTGCATAACCACTCATATTGTCAATCCATATTCTAATATTACTAAAGAAAAAAATAAAAAAATTTTTTTTTTCTGACTATACTTTTAATCATTCATGCTTTGCGAGATAACAATACTTCAAACAATTTGTCGTATAATCATAACAAATCAATCCTAAAAAACTCTTCATA
>BLBF01000005.1:68464916-68568653 GCA_015471245.1 Laticauda colubrina | reverse complement strand
TGAGTCATTGTTAAATTTGTATATTCCGTCTGACCTAGGCTTAACCTAGGTTCTGAATAAACAATCACCCCCTTTTGAATGAGCATAATAAAAGAGCTTGTACCCAGCCATTCTGGGCACACTCATCCCGAGGAACTTCGTCTCCTGTCGTTTCTCTCTCCTTCGCTCCCTGTCATGAGACGCCCATCTGATGCGGGATAGCAGATACCGCATTCTGGTTTTTAGCAATTCCATGTCTTATTCCTACTCAATTTCCCATTCTTCGGTAAATGAAACCAGTGACGAAATTAAATTTCATTTCATTGCTTTGATTATTACTTTCTAATTCAAATCTTCTAAAATTTTGTCCTAAAACCACTCATTTCACACACTTATTTCTACACTTGTTGGTCTTTCCTTTAAAAAAGGCCCATTTTAACCCTCTCTGTACATTCATGTGCAAATATTGTGATTTGAAAAGGGAAGTTTCTGATTTCTAATCTCTTTAGCAAGACTCAATAACCCTTCAATAGGGATATATAGTATCATTTCTTTTAAGATGGCAGCTTCAACTGGATAGTCTTATGTTAATTTAGGATTAGATATGAACTATGAGGAAGAACATACACTATGCAGCTAGTTCATATTAATCACAAATCATAATTTGGTACCATATAAAGAAATCTTTAGACGACAAACCATTTTTGCCCTTTGCATGCTCCAATTTGTCTATTTACTATCTTGTTTATAGAAGCCTGACTTTCCTAGCTGAGATAAATATAGTTTATCTTGTTACCTAGGCTATTATTTTCCCATTGTATGAATAATGACATGTTTTGTTTGGCCCAAAAAGATTGCAGATTGGAAGAGATGAGGCAAAGAAATATTAATTCTTCCACCCTTAGGGAAAAAATACTGCTGGGATTAAGGGCTTTTTATGGATGCATCTTTCAGGGAAAAATAGTAACTGTTCAAATAAAACTTCTGAAATAAAACTGCTGAAACATCTCTTGGCATTTTAAAATACTTTATAGGACAAGCTTTGTAAATAAGACTTTCTTCTGCTTTATGTGAGAAAAATGTATTATCCTTCCAAGTTTCATAAGTGATTTCTGAGATAGGACTGTGATAGGTCATTCTCCTTTATAGGTTAGTTTTCTACTTGCAAACATCTGTCTGCCTCATGTTGAAATTCTAATTTAAGCATCATAATGAATAAAATACAAAAGCCATATCTTACAGCCAGAGAGGAAACTGTTTTTTTAGCAATTACGTAAATGTATGTACCACCCAATGCCCAAGACTTTGGGAAGTTAAAAATACAGGACTAAAAACATAAATAACACAAATCCAATGTAAGTACATTGAAAAACAGTAACATCATCTTTGCAACATCTCAAAAAATGATAGCACGAAAAGTCAAAAACAATCTCTAGAAACAAAAATGTCTTCACAACTTTGCAGAAAGAGGTCCCCAATAAAAGATGGACCAGATGTGATGCGAGTAATCAAGTTTGCTTTTTGATGCAAACAAGTTGATATATTATGGGAACACTAAGTGGGGTCGAAGATTAGCCAAAACAAACACATTTATGGGGCTAGATTAACTTCAGTCATATTGAAGAAATAATACTCAACCCATTTTGTCAACTCAAACCTCCAAAACGAAGAGGGCAGAGATTAAAAAGCAACTCTCCATTACAGAGGTTAATGGCTGGCAGCAGAAAACATCTCCATCACAAGGCTCTCTAATTGCCACCAATGATGAAGGCATATTAGGAATTTTGTGGACAGAATAGATGAGGCGTCCATATTCCAAAATGATGGTATTTGACACAGTTCATGTGATGGCATTATGCAGAAACATAGGTAAGATCAGAAGTGGTATTCAGCAGGTTCTGACCAGTTCTGGAGAATCAGTAGTGGAAATTTTGAGTAGTTCGGAGAACCGGCAAATACCACCTCTGATTGGTCCCACCCCCAACTATTTTCTGCCTTGCGAGTCCCAGCTGATTGTCTGGGTCTTCTTTTGTTGCCCTGCGCAGGAGAATGGAGTTGGAAAGCAGGTTAGTGGGGTAGGAAGGGAATGGATTTTGCAGTAACCTTCCTCCAGGAGTGGAGAGGAAATGGAGATTTTGCAGTATCCTTCCCCTGCCATGCCCACCAAGCCACGCCCACAGAACCAGTAGTAATTTTTTTGAATCCCACTACTGGATAAGATGATTTGATTGGTTTAGTGGTCCACTGGGTTAAATGTGAAAACAGTTTTGTGAGTAGTCTACTCCTGGGATTCCTGTTCCTTCCTTGAAGAGTTAGGGATGGTCTCATATCCCCAAGATATTTTAGCCTAATCATTTAGTCCATGTATTTATTATTAAACTATCCTGGTGCAAAATGCCTCAGGCTATTTGTCAGCGGAGTTTACAAGGTAATCAGCAGCATTTTAAAAAAATTGCTTGGGAATAAAAACATCAGTAATAGCAATTTAAACACATGTTCAAGATGATGCTATGTTCTATTTTGTAGCTATATACTGTCTTGCAATTGTTAACATGGTCATACGAACAAAAGGGGGAAATAATTATGAAGATAATATTTGTTAGGATCAACTTGTGAATATCTGTGGGTATAAATGTACAATAAAAGAACAATAATTGAACCCAGATTTGTTTGTGTCGGTTACAGAAGAGATCAGATGTGTTTGGTTCATGTACATATTAATGCCTAATATTTTCCCAGACACAGTGACTAAGTTTCCACTTTGTTTTGGAGAAGGTAGGCAAACTAGGAGCTTGTAATAAAAATGCTATGATTCTTATTGATGATTAAATTATATTAATTACGACAGTCACTGATTGTCTGCACTCAGAGTTGAGACCAATCTGTTTTATTCACCTCCCACAAAGTCAAATGAAATATCCCATATTTTTCATCCAGTACACCCTTGGATGTATTTTGCTTTTTGCTATTTAGAACTGCTAGTTTATTCTGGGTAAAGAAAGTCTTCTTATCTAAACATGACTAATACAATATACATATACATATCTAGTTATCTCTATGATCTGCAATTAAAAATAGAGCAATTGTATGAAGTGAGGAGTGAACTACAATGGAAATAGGTTTGTAAGTATGCTATGTATGTAATAAAGAGGCTGCCCAACTCCCTAAAATGCTAGACAAATTAAAATATTAAAAGCAATGAAAATAGAACAAAAAAGAAACTCATGAGTGTCCAGCAAAAAAGACCCACATAACTGTTCCATCTGGAAAAACGCGAGGTAGACCGGGTTCCAACAACAAAGTCTTTATTTGTTAACAGTAGTTGAAGAACGGAACATTGGCTCAAGCCGCGGCAGCCCTTTTATAGCGGTTTGCCTGCTGGCTTGTAGCCAATGACAGATATTTAATCTTGCCGCCTTTAAGCAGCTTCGTGGATTGGTTCCTAGTGAACCAATCCCTATACTGGCTTTCTTAGCCAATCAGAATCATGAATTAGGAGTCTACTACTTTTATACAGAACATTCCTCCCTTCTTGGTTTAGTCCTACGTGGTGACGTAGTCGCGCAGGTAGATGGGGCTTCTTTTGACTCTACTGGACTTGCGCGGTTCATTTCTGCTAAAGACTTCGACCGGTTCGGATGGGGTTGCTGTCTCTCCGGCTCTTCCCCATGGAACTGCCTGGAAGGGTGAGTCAGCCATTTTACTGCCGCCTGAGTTTCTCAGGCCGGTGGTTTTGCCGCTCCCTACTGGTTTCTCCGGGCAGGTCGAGCTGGCCTGGCTGGCCCCTTTGAGTGGACTCTTCTTGCAAGTTTCTTCTAATTGTAAGTCTCTTTTTTGCTCTTTTTGTTTGTTATCGTATTCTGGGTTTAATTTAAATGGTTCTTTATTATTTTCTTGTATTTCCCCCCCTTCTTAGGTTTGATTTTCGTCGTTTTTTATTATTTGTGGTTGTGCGTTTGTAGTTCTTTCAATGTTCCGGGATCGAAGCTGGTCTATGTGCCACTTCCATTCCCTGCCATCGTCTATGGTTAGTCAGTAGGACCGGGGGACTGTAATTTGTGTGATTGTGCCTGGAAGCCATAAAGGGTCCCCGGTGAAATTTTTTGCATAGACTAGGTCGCCAATTTCAAATGTCCTGAAATGGGTGGAGGAGTCAGGGGGTTTCTCTGGTGTATAATTTGGGTGCAATCTGTCTAATTGCGACCTAAGTTTTCTTCCCATCAGTAGTTCCGCCGGGCTTTTATTTGTTATAGTACTGGGTGTAATATGCTGGAGGGTGAATAGGCGGTTAATTTTATCTTGGACATCCCCAATGTCCATTTTTCCGAAACCTTCTTTGGTAAACCTGACCATTCTCTCCGCCCTACCATTTGCAGCAGGGTGGGCCGGCGCGGTTAGTGCATGGCGTATACTCGTTAATTGTGGCCCGTTGTCGGACACTAGGACGTCCGGCAGGCCATGGATTGCGAAGAGTTTGTCAAGTTGTTTAATGACAGTTTCAGTTGTCGTAGATGGCATAATTACAACCTCCAGCCAATTTGAGTAGGCATCTATGACAATTAGGAAGGTATGTCTCTTAGTAGGACCCCCAAAGTCAATGTGGATTCGTGACCAGGGGCCTCGTGGGGTTTCCCAGTCCTTTATAGGTACTTGTGGTGGGGAAGGCTTGGTTCTTTGGCATTTGTTGCAAGAATTTACCCAGTATTCGATGTCCCTATCAATACTGAGAGATAGTATCAACACCAGAGATAGCTTCTAGCCAGACTTTTCATTTTAACAATACCAGGGTGGCCTTCGTGAAGCATACCCAGTACCCTAGTTTGTAATTTAGGAGGAATAACTACCCGATCACCCCACAATAAAGAACCCTTTTGAATCAAGAGTTTGGTTTGTCTGGTCTGGAAAGGTTTAAAGTTCTCAGTTTTTAGGTTTTCCGGCCAGCCTTTACCTACCCAGTTCAGTATGCGGGCAGTCAATGGGTCCTTTGCGGTGGCTCTGGCAACATCGTTTGCAGATATCGGTAGATCGGGGCATGTCTCTATCTGCAAAGTGGTCATCGTCGGTGCCGGGTCTTCCTCTGTAGTCAGTAATGGCGCTCTGCTCAACGCATCTGCATAGGAGATTTGCTTCCCAGGTCGATGTGTTAATGTATAAGAGTAGGCTGCTAGGAATTCTGACCATCTAGTCATTCGCGGGGACAAAATGTTTGGTGTGGGCTTGTTTCCCGCCAAAATTCCTAGTAGCGGTTTATGGTCCATTACTATCATATAGATATTCCATATAGATATTCGTGGAAGCGTTTCACTCTGGTGACAATTGCCAGGGCTTCTCTGTCTAGTTGACTATAGTTATGTTCAGTTTTAGACAAAGTCTTTGAATAATAGGCGACTGGTGCCTCTCTCCCATCTGGCAATTGGTGGCTCAGGATGGTACCGACTCCAAACGGTGAGGCGTCGCAGGTCACCGTCAATGGAAGTGTGTTACTAAACTGGATAAGAACGGTGTTTGATGTTAATAAATTTTTTATTTTTTGGAAGGCTTTTTTTTCTCTATGACCCCAAGTCCAAATTGTTTTTTTATCCAGTAACCAGTGTAATGGTTCTGCTATTGTCGCTTTGTGGGGTAGGAATACGTTATAAAAATTTATTAGTCCCAAAAATGCCTGTAATTGTTTTGTTTCTTGGCTCTGGTGCGTCTTTAATGGCTTTGACCTTTTTGTCAGTAGGGTGTATACCCTCTCTGTCTATTAAATAGCCCAGAAATTCGATGCGATCAGTCATTAAGCAGCATTTTTCTTTTTTTACTTTTAGGCCAGATTCTTTGAATTTTGTTAGTACATCTCTTAGTCTTTTTTCTAGCTGGGTTGTATCTTTGGCCGAAATTAGGATGTCGTCAAAATATGGTACGACCCCTTTTATTCCATTCAATAGGCGTTCCATGAGGCTTTGGAAAATGCCTGGGGCTACACTCACTCCAAACTGGAGTCTGTTGCATTTAAATGCTCCTTTGTGGGTCACTATTGTCTGTGCCTTGGCCGTTAAGGGGTCTACTGGAAGCTGTTGGTAAGCTTGCGCTAGATCTAGTTTAGCAAAAACTTTTCCTCCCCCAAGTGAATGTAATAAATGTTGTACGACTGGCACCGGGTATGCGCTTTGTTGCAACGCGTGGTTCAGGGTAGCCTTGTAGTCTCCATAGATGCGAACCGACCCGTCAGGTTTACTTGGTGTTACGATAGGCGTTTCCCATTTAGCATGGTCAACAGGTTCCAAAACCCCTTGGTCTATTAATTTATTTAGTTGTTCCTCTATTTTTGCTTTTAGAACAAAAGGAACTCGTCTGGCTTTTAGTCTTCTAGGGGCTACCTGGGGGTCTAAACTAAAGGAAATTGGGGTCCCCTGATACCTGCCTAGGGAGCCATTGAAAACTTCCTGAAACTCGTGGATCAGGTTTTCTTCCCAGTCGGTTGCGGCCACCTGGTCTACTCCGGTCATTCCGATGCCCAATGGTGAGAATCCTTCGATGCCCAGGAGGCTTGGTCGATCTCAGTCGACTATTGTCAACGGTAGTACTTTGACATGTTGTTTGTAGGCGACTCAGAAATGTCCTAGGCCTACCACAGGAATTCGGTTTCCTTGGTAGTCCTTTAGGGTTAATTTTTGTTTCTGGAGCTCTTTAAGTTTGATATTTGGGACCAGTTGTTTGATGGTGTCCCATGACACCATTGATAGGAAAGACCCTGAGTCTACCTCCATTTCTCAGGGGCTGCCTTCTATTTTCACTATTATTTTTACTTTCTTCCCGCTTTCCGTCTGAGCGCTTCCGATAGTGAAAGTCTGATGCGTCTTTTCTTGGTTACTGGCTCGTTTGTTCCGCTGCCACTTTCTCTCGGTTTATTTTGGCTCAGCTTGTGGGGGAGAATTGCTGCATCTGTTTGGGCTGTAATTTTTCTTATTTCTGCAGACCTTCTCGATGTGCCCCTTTTTCTTACAAGCTCTGCAGATGGCATCAAGGAATCTGCAATTGGCTCGAGGATGGTTTCCTCTGCAGCCGGGGCATTCCTGCCAATTTCTTTTTTCACGCCCTTTTTTGTTGGCGTATAGGTGGTGGACTTCGTCATCTTCCTCTCCGGATTCTGATGTCTCGTCAAAATCTTCGTGGTGTGTGGTGGTGGGAAATTGTTTCTTCCCTCTGGCTAGGCTCGTTTCGTCGTTGTTCGCGTTCATCTGTTTCATTTTGACCGCCAATTTTTTCGTGGCTTCAGCGGCTGTGGCTTCTGCGATGGCTTCGGCTACGGTTATGTTGGGTTTATTTAGCAGCTTGCTTTGTAAATTAGAGTCTCTTAAACCCAATATCACTTGATCTCGCATCGCTTCATCTAAGTTCAGAAACTCACATGCTCCCCCCAGTTGTTGGAGAGCTGCCACAAAATCAGCGATGGTCTCGCCTTCTTTCTGGTCTCTTAGGTAAAATTCGTGCCGCTTGATAAGGTTTGACACCACCGGTGTGTAGTGAGCCTTCAATATTCTTTGGAGCTCAGGCCAAGTCATTTACTTTACATCTTGGGGCTTCGCTAATGCCTTGGCCATTTTGAAGATCGTGGGCCCGCAATGTGTCAAGAAAACAGCCCTCTTACGCTGGTCTGAGATCTCTTCCATCTCGTTACTTTCCAAATACATTTGGAAACGGTCTACGTAGGATTCCCAATCCTCTTCATTGGGATTGAAGGGTGCGGGCAGCGCTTTATGTCCAGCCATTGTCCTCATTCTGGTTTTAGTTGCCGCATGCTCAGTCTCACGTTTTAGGACAATCCCATCTTCGTCGCCAGAGTTCCATCCGGAAAAACGCGAGGTAGACCAGGTTCCAACAACAAAGTCTTTATTTGTTAACAGTAGTTGAAGAATGGAACATTGGCTCAAGCCGCGGCAGCCCTTTTATAGCGGTTTGCCTGCCGGCTTGTAGCCAATAACAGATATTTAATCTTGCCGCCTTTAAGCAGCTTCGTGGATTGGTTCCTAGTGAACCAATCCCTATACTGGCTTTCTTAGCCAATCAGAATCATGAATTAGGAGTCTACTACTTTTATACAGAACAATAACAAAAATGATAAGAGTTCTAAATGTGCCCAGAACCAGAGGTGGGCTACTGGGGGTTCACAGGGGGTCAGAGAACCTCCAGCAAAGATTCTGCACAATTAGGAGAACCCCCAAATCCCACTCCTGGTGGGTCCCACCCACTCTGCCCTGCCCCTCTCAGGAGTCCCCATGTGGCCCATTTTGGATGCAGATAAGTGCAGGGCACGTGCAGAGGCACAGGGAAGGTGGAAAACAGGCCTCCCAGAAGTTTGGGAAGGCTGGAAATAGGACTGTTTCTGGCTTCCAGAGAGCCTCCGGAGCTTGGGAAGGGGGAAAAAATGCCCCTCCATGCTGACTAGGCCATGCCCACCATGGCCACACCCACCGAGCAATCAGGCAGAGAACCCATTGCTAAAATCTTTGACGCCCACCCCTACTCAGAACTCATCCTAATCCAAAACCTGGGGGAACAGCCCATTTCCAAAGATTTCTTGAATATCATCAGTGTGCAGTCATGCAAATATCTCAAGGATGCTGCTTCAGAGGGAAGGTGACACGACAGAGAAGGCCCACTTCCTATGTCTGGTTAGAGAATGTACTGTAGATAAGATTTAATTGAAGGGATCTGAAATGTGCCTGCTCTGCACAATCTAGCAGAGGGATAGGTGGTACCTCAAATTGCCAGTCTTCTGCCTTGAAGGGCTTTATAAGTAGTAACCAGTACCTTGAATTCTATCCAGAAGCCACTGGTAACCAGTGCAATTCATGGTGCACTGGGCATACTGCAAAATGCCCATTACAGTGTACAGTGCATTACAATTGTCCATACATAAGATGACTAAGGTCTCAGCTAACATGATAAGAGGTTGCATGTTCAACATAAAGTCTTCAAAATAAGCAACGACTTCTTTTGAATGTGCATCAACTCATCTTTAGATTCTTACTGTAGCTTCATCATTTGAAACCTCCAGCATATACTGGTAGTTGACAAGATTCTGCTATCCTATCCACATGCACAGTGGCGTTCTTCTGGGCGACCTCTTGCATGCTGGGGGAAATGGTTCTGCGCGCCACTTCTGGCACACATGGCATAGGTTCGCCAACATGGAACTAGGTCATGACAATTCCAGATTCTAACTGTTACTGCAATAACAGCATAAGAAAAATGGCCAAGAAAGTATTTCCTTATCCCTATACAATGGTATATTATTATAAATGTATTACAAAATCATGTAGTTTATGTACAATAAAACCCTAAAGAACTGTTTTCAAATGCTGGTTACAGCCTTAGCCAATATAAGATATCTACACATTGGAATGGAAGTTTGTATATCAAAAGTTATGTAACCTTACATTTTACGTGTGGAAGAAAATTTCTAATTTCTTGAAAAAGTAGATACATGAAAAGCTGTAGGTATTTTAATTTATGTCCATTATGTATTTACTTATGTATATTGTACTATGTGTATTACTTTCAAACACTGAAGTTTTGCAATTTTAAAAATATGTATGATTTATTAATTTTTAAGACTGGAACATAAATTAATAGAACAGAATATAACTTTATTACGGTCTTAGACCAGCAATGGACATCACTATTTACAATATATATAAAAAATACTGACACGTTATAATACATTAATAGTGGATAAAAACTTCCGTTAAGAAAATACATGTTCTCAAACAGTTAGGGGCACTCCCTGGGTTATATGAGTGGAGAGCCAATAAATATGTGTGTAAATATCATTTTCCAAAGTTTGTCCTATCTCCAAAAATTGTCACAAATTGACAGCTATAATTCTGTAACCAATTTTTTTCTCGTAGACATTGCAGCAGCACATAATTTTTCCATAGCTGGATTTGAATCCTGGAGGAGAAAGTCTACATAAAAATTGTCTGCCCTCCCTGGCAATCTCTCTAGTAAGGGGAGAATATACAATGACCTATATAAACTCTGTATAACTCACAGTACAATAAAACATGTGAGATACCTTCAACTTCTCCTTTACCACATATACTTACCCGTTCTGCTATTGGTGTTTTCTTATACCTGCCCTGAAGAAATGCTGATGGGAAAATATTCAATCTGGCTCTGAAGAATGCTATTCTTTGTTTTGGGAAGATCAGATAGTTGAGATATCTTGCTGATTCGCACACTCCCTGTTTAATTCTGTCCCTGCTATTCCTCTTGATCTCAAGAGGCTTGGCTGCTGATTGGATTTTTTTGTAAGGTTCAATCCATTTGTTCTGGGAGTCCTTTATTTCCTTTATGATTGTTCCTTCTTGTTTGTGGTTCAAGCGCAGGTATCATCTATGTCACGGCTGTCAAACTTGCGGCATCACGTTGGTGTACCATGACATTTTCCACCTTTGTGGAACTGGAGTGGGCCTGTGCATGACGCATCCGCCAGTTTCATACCCCTGAATTCTATGTATAAATCAGTTGATCTTTCTAGGATTCTTGTTGTGCTTGATAGCTGAGTCCCTGCAGTTCTTAAGGGATTGGTCCAACATGTGACAAACTGTTTAATTTTTCAGTTGGCTGTCACAGTGCCTGAGACTGATTTGGGTGGGTGAAAGATTGGCCCAAAGTTGTCCAGCTGGATTCCATGCCTGAAGGAAGACTAAAACTTGGGTTCCTCTGCTCCCATCCTTAACCACCACATCTACCAATTCTTACCATAATCAATCAGATACAGATAATCAGAATTGGAAGGGACCTTGTAGGTCATCTAGTCCAACTCTCTGCCTAAGCAGTAGACCCTAGACTATTTCTGACAAATGGTAGTCCAATCTCTTCTTGAAAATCTTTTAAAAATATAATTTAGATACAAAGCCAAAAAAAAAAAAAAAGAACATTGAAATTTGTGATGGATTCTACAATGACATGCTGGAACTATCATACGATATACTCTTCTGCAAAGGTCACATCAACTGCTCAAAGTCACCAAGAGCTTGCTGTGCCATTCTCTCCTTGAGGCCATCTACAATCTGCTACAAAAGAGAAGATCTATCTAAATTCCTCAGGCCTCCGTCCATTTCCAAGAGGCCACAGCTGTTTTCTTCCTTCCTTCCTTCCTGTGCTAAGCTCTCACTTCAAAAGCAAAGGCTTCCCTTGAGAACAATTGTTTGATTATATCTGTGTAAAACAGTTGATAATCTACTTCTTCGCTCTTAGATAATGTGGAGTAAATTTTAGGGGGGGGAGGCATTATTTTGAGAAAAACCGATGCACACGTAGTGACCATTTGTTGAGAAGGAAAGAAAGAGGTTATCTCTGAATGATACTGACTGGCAATCCCAGCGGGCAATTTTACATGTTGTCTTGCCCAGAGGGTGAAATGGCTCCTGTGCTTATTTATTAAAAAGGAGGTAGGCAGCAGGAACAAAATGGAGAGATAATGACTTCTGTGGCATGGAAGCATGCCTGGTGTGCAGCAAAACTCTTTAGAGTGTTTTCAGAATTGCAAGCACTGCAGTCTACTAATGGGGAGCATAAACTGTGGTGTGGCTGTTGCAAAATGGGGACAACTAGTTTTCTAAAAAAAAACAAAAAACGTTTAGCTCTTAACTGAGTTTGAGAGTAGGAAATTACACAATGGATGTTGAAATGCAGGCTGGGTGAAAAGTTGTCATTTGAGTAATGGATGCTTTATTTCCTGTTTTTGCTAAAAGCTGGAGCTCAGCATAATTAGTGAGTGAGAAAGCAGCCTTGGCAGTCAAACAAAAAAAGCACATTTTGGGCTCCTGAGCCAATTAAAATTGTTTATGCAGCCTCTGAGCAATATTTTTCACTGAACAGTTAGACTCCAAACATTCATCATAATGAGGGAGGAGCTGTGATTATAAAGAATCTGATTTTGGGAAATGCAGAAGCTGAAAAATATACGGTAAAGTGTAACTATTTCCTTCAATGGGATGTTCAGTAAAACAGTAAATTGTAGAAAATATATTTACTAACAACATTTCAAGCCCTTGTTGGGAGAAAAATCCTTCTGGGTTCAGTTCCAAATAGGGAAGAAGACACTGTAAACATGGAGGCTGTTTGGAAAGATGGTTTAATGGTGGACAGGACCACATGGCTTGGAGCTCCAAAGTGAAAAGGACGATCACATGCTTCAAGATGTTGGGTGAAGGAAAAGAAGGGAAAAAAGGGTCAAAATGCTGAGAGACCTTTAGTTATATACACTCTGTTGGGCCCTACCTTTGTGTTCCTGTGTAAGAAATGTATCCCAATGGCTGTCAAACTTCCGAGGCGGGGGTCTTAGCTGGACCACGTGGCTTCACCTGAGTACTGGCTGATGCAATCTTCCCATGCCAAGTGGTGAGATGGGTAGAGGCCTCTGTTATGTAGAATACTCTGGCCCAGGCCTTAATGGCCAACCCATTAACAAAGGTAGGGGTGAGCTTCTGCCTCTCTGAGTTTATACTTCCCTTTTAGGGAAAATATTCTTACTTTTTAATATTTCCTTGGATATTTCATTTTTCTAGGTGAGGGGTGGATGCTAACTTCCTACAATCTAAACCCAAATACTCAGTAATCAAGTGAAGATGAGTTATATGCTGCGCATGTGAGAACCAGGCTGGAATTCTGGTACATCACAAGAATTCAGGACAATAGCTTCTTCAAGCATCAAATGGTGTCCCTATGTTCTTCCCATTGTAATCAAGACTATACAATAATTGCAGTGTTGCACTAAAGAAAATATATGTGGGCAACATCTAAATTATTATTTGGATCTGGATCGGGTATTGACAATTTGCTCCACAGTACAGGATGGATCTCTGCAAGCTTTCAAACCATATTCAGATAATATATTGTCTGATCTGGGCTAGCGTAATAATAAATATTCCTCATGTTATCTTGCAATATTCCTCATGTTATCTTCCTCATGCAATATTCCGCAAATTTTCAATTGCTTTGGTCCCCAAACTTGGCAACTTTAAGATTTGTGGACTTCAGCTCCCAGAATTCTCCAGCCAGCTATGTCCACAAGTCTTAAAGTTGCAAAGTTTGGAGACCTTTGATTTAGGCCTTTGAATCCACCAATCCTCCTCAGTATAGGAATACAGATGAAAGCATCCCCTATTGGATGGTTATCCAACCTTTTTTAGAATACATCCAGTGAAGGAGTTTGCACTACTTCCTTTAGTCACTGGTCCCAATGTCAAACTGCTCTTATTTGAGTAAATATCTCATCTGTGTGCAAAACGTAGTCACCAAACTGGTAGTAACACCGGTTGAATCCCACCCCTGCCTCACTCCATTACTAAGAGGTCTGTAAAAGGGCATGCATAAGCACACCATCATGCCTACCATCCCTGTCCTGCTGTTCACATTTATCCATTTATTCATACGGATTTATTATGTATATACTTATACCTGTTTATGTTTATATGTTATGTTCATACTTATACTTGTTTTCTCATACATGTTGACAAACAAAATAAAAATAATACATAGAAACATAAAATAAAGCAAAATTTTAAAAAATGTAACAAAACAATCACTGCAAACAATATACTGTAACAACAAAATTGTGACCAGATAATTCCCATCCAGAACTTCATGGCTCACCGACTTGAAGAATGTCAGTGGATGTTGTCAAAATCTAGCAGGGGAATCTAGTGGCTTGATTTCTCTATCTTGATCAATGTTGCTCTGCCTTTGTAATAAAGCTGTAAAAATAATAATAGAAATAATAATAAAAATAATAATAATAAAGCTGTAAAAATAATAGCTGTAAAAATAATAATAATTACATAAAGCTGTAAAAATAATACACTTCAGCAATATGTACTATATGTTCAGTTCGTGGGAATGAGACTCAGAGATCAGTGTAACTTCAGCTCCTTTATTTAGTTCCGAAAGTCTGTGCTAACCAGGAGCCGCGGCAGCTCTTTTTATAGAGATCTGCTCGCGGCTAGTGTCCAATGATGGCTACTTGTTTTTCCCACTGCTTGAATTGGCCAATCATAGCCCTGCTATGATTGGCCAATCAGCGTCGAGAAAAGTAGCCAATCAGGTTTGGGTATTTGTTGTCCAATAGGAATAGCCTATTTGAAGTATGTTAATATGGAACATACCTCTTGGTATGGTCCTACTGTACGTAGTCACGTAAGTAGGCAGAGCTTCTAGGTTGCCTAGTTGACCTGCACAGTTTAGTTGTGTCGTCGTCTTCAGCAGGTTCGGATGGGATCGCTGTTTCTCCTGTCCTCTGTCAAATCTCCTGGAAGGTAGAGTCAGCCATGCCACTCCCGCCCGGTCTACTCGGGCTGGTAGAGTTGGCCCGGCTGCTCCTTTCCGACCAAGCATCCAGGTCTACTTGTGCTTCTTGTTCCTTGCCAAAGACTTCTACGGGTAGGTCACTGTTTTTGCTTGCGTTTATTTGGGAATGTTTTTTATTGTGATTATTTTGATTTTCTGCAGTTTCTTTTTCTACCGGGGGGGTGTTTCTTTTTCTACCGAAGGGGTTTCTTTTTCTACCGGAGGGTTTCCCCCCCTTATTTGTTACTGAGGGGTCTCCCCCCTCTCTGGTTGGTCTGTTGCTGTTTTAGTGTAACGGTTGTGATGTTATTGGGGTGTGTGTGTGTTGTTCTTCGTGTCTGGGTGTGTCGGTGGTGCATTGTAGAGTTCGTGATCGTAACTGGTCGATGTATCTTTGCCATGTTCAGCCATCGTCTGTCTCCAGTCTGTAGGACCATGGTCCGGTTATTTGTGTAATTGTTCCCGGCACCCACAATGGGTAGCCGGTGAGGTTTTTTGAGTATACTAATTGTCCTGGTTCGAATTTGCGATACATGCTCGAAGAGTCGGTAGGTTTTTCGGTGGCGTATGTTGGGTGTAATCTATCTAATTGTGATCTTAGTTTTCTGCCCATCAGTAATTCTGCTGGGCTTTTATTTGTAGTGGTGTTATGTGTTGTATTGTGAGCATTTTTTCAATTCTTTTTTGCATGTCCCCTGTGTCTAATTTGTCTAATATTTCCTTGGTATACCAGACCATGTGTTCCGCCCTACCGTTTGTCACTGGTCGGCCCAGGGCTGTCAGTGCATGTCGTATGCCATGTTCTGCTAGGAATTTTTCGAATAGTAATGCTGTAAATTGTGGGCCGTTATCGGAGACGAGGATGTCCGGTAACCCATGTGTAGTGAATAGTTTCTGGAGCTGTTTGATAACTGCCTCGGTGATAGTAGAGTGCATGATGCTTACTTCCAACCAATTGGAGTAAGCATCTACTACGATTAGATATGTATACCCTTTTGTTGGCCCCACGAAGTTTATATGTATTCGTGACCAGGGGCCACTTGGCGTTTCCCAGTCCAGGACAGGTGCTGAAGAGGGTACAGGGCGGGAGTTTTGACATATCCCGCAGGTTTCGACCCATTTCCCAATGTCTTTGTCCATCGCTGGCCACCATAGATAACTCCTGGCCAGAGATTTCATTCGCACGATGCCCGGGTGGCCTTCGTGCAACATACACAGTACCTGGTCTTGTAATTTTTGTGGAGTTATGACCCAATCACCCCAGAGTATACAACCCTTCAGTAATGACAGTTCGGTTTGTCTACTTTTAAACGGTTTGAAAATAATGTCTGTCTCGTTTTCTGGCCACCCTTTTCCTACCAAGTTTAACACTTGCAACAATGTCTTGTCTTTTGCTGTTATTCTGGCAATGTCAGCCACAGTTATTGTCAAAGTCTCGATTTGTAGAGTGGAAGTGGTTGGTGCCGGGTCAGTCTCTATGTCTGGTAAGGGGGTGTGGCTCAAGGCATCAGCGTGAGAAATGTCTTTACCGGGTCAATGGATTAGTCTATACGCCACCAGAAATTTGGACCACCTTGTCATTCTCGGGGACAGTATGTCAGGGGTGGCTCTGTTTCCCAGTCCTCTGCTGCTGGGTTGAAGGGTGCGGGTGGCGAGTTGGTTCCGGCCATTTCGTCTGCTTGGTTCTCGATGCCACGTGCCCGACTGATCTCCTTCTCAGAATCCCATCCTTGTCGCCAGTGTTCAGTTCATGGGAATGAGACTCAGAGATCAGCGTAACCTCAGCTCTTTTATTTAGTTCCAAAAGTCTGTGCTTACCAGGAGCCGCGGCAGCTCTTTTTATAGAGAGCTGCTCACGGCTAGTGTCCAATGACAACTACTTGTTTTTCCTGCCACTTGAATTGACCAATCATAGCCCTGCTATTATTGGCCAATCAGTGTCAAGAAAAGTAGCCAATCAGCGTCGGGTATTTGTTGTCCAATAGGAATAGCCTATTTGAAGTATGTTAATATGGAACACTATAACTTTATCAATTACATTCAGTTTGCTAATCCTTTTTCCTTTCTTTTCTAATTATTGTTTTGCCTTAACTCAATAATAAGTTAAGCATATATGCTCGTAGCACCATGTATTGACATACTCACTCTTGTTTAGTTTTCTAGGTAAGCACTCATTCATTTCTCAGAATATGGAATTTTTTTGAGTGGAGGGGGTTATTTTCCCTTCCCTATGCCTAATGAACACAGACCTGAACATAATCAGCTGATAAGCATAAGACCTGCTGGCTTTGAGTTTTTGGCCAATGATCTTTTCACTAACAGCTATTGCTCACAGAGACAGCATTTCAGGATGCCTCCATGAATTTAACTGTCACTTTTGTTTCTCTTATATTTGTTTGAACTATAGCTTAGGTTACAGGTTTCAGTCCCTTCCCTAGGCTCTGATCTATTTTGCATTCAAAATATTATCAAATATGAAATTTCATTAAGAGGGAAAATATCAAATCAACCCAATACATGCATAATTTTTATTTAATCTACTCTTAATTTCCCTTCATTTATTTTGGAGAAAACCACACCTTTTATCTTGTTGCATATAATTTAATAGCGTTTTGTGTTTAAAATGCATTTTGTGCATGCAATTGGTATCAGTCAACAAACTTAAATATTTATAATTAACTGACATGGTATGACTTATTGCAATCTGAGCTTTAGAAGACGGAGGTATAAAAATCAATTTTAAAAAAATTAATAGATGAGTAACATACATGCATGTAACTCTCCAAAGCTTTGTGATTAAGAATCTGCATGATATACAAGGGCTTCTATGCTGACCTTTTCATTCATTTGGTAGTCTGTCTTTAGTTTTTTAATGTGACATGGCTTTTTTGTGTCTGCATGGCATATTTCATTTTTCCAACAAGACTGTGATCTAGACTGCAGACAAAACTATTACACATGACAGCACAAGGTGGATATTGGTTTGCTTTGACATGTTACTTGCCCTGGAGCTTTTCGGGGGAGGGAAAAGAAAAGTATGATTTTGCAATGTTTTTGTTATGCCTGTTTTCTAAGGTAGGGGTTTTCAATTGGTTCCCATTAAATTCCATTGGGAAAAGTACATTTATAATCTTGCTGAAAGCCAAAATCAGAAGATCATATCACTGTAAATAGTCCTGCTCTAACTTGACAGGAACTTAAGAAGGAATTTCCCATATTACAAAGTTCATAGTTTATTTATGAAAATTTGTGTTTATGTGGACACCAGTGGTGGTATTCAACCAGTTCTCAATGGATCGGGCGAACTGGTAGCAAGAATTTGGCGTGGGTCACCAAACCGGTGGTAAGTTCTGGCTGGCCACACCTCCAATCTGGTTGCCCTCCCACCCGATGCTTGCTTACCCGTCCGCTTGACATTCACCTAAGATATTTCTTTTTTCCCTCCTCCTGACAATCAGCTATGCCGGGATTCCCCTTGCTGAGGCCCAGGAAGGCAAAAAATGGAGGGAAGAGCTCAGCCCTCCCTCCTCCATTTTTTGCTTTCCAGAGCCCCAGGGGAGCCTTAGGGGAGCAAAAACGCCCTCCAGGCTCTTCTGAGGCTAGGAAGCTCCAAAAATGGAGCTTGGAGGGGTGCTGCACACCCCTCCCATGCTCTGTTTTTTTCCTTCCTGAGCCTCAGAAGAGCTTTAGGGGAGCAAAAACATCCCCCTAGAGGCTCCTTTGAGGCTAGGAAGCTCCCAAAAATGGGTGGGAGTGGCAAAAAAGCAAAAAAGGCCACACCCACCCAGTCACATGGCCACGCCTGTTCTATATGTAAAGTGGGTGACTCCAAATCTACAAACCTGATTGGTCAAATAAAATGAACATTGGATTGGTTCACTAGGAACCAATCCAAAGAGCTGCTAAAAGGCGGCAAATTTAAGCAACTGCCATTGGCTGCAAGCAGGCAAGCCAGCCTGTATAAAAGGCTGGCCTTGGCTTCAGCCACGTGTTCCTATTTACTGACTAGTTAAAGAATAAAGTATTTGTTGTTGGAACCCGGTCTACCTCGTGTGTTTTCCGAACAAAACACTGGCGACAAAGGTGGGATCGTCCTGAACGGAAAAACCTGCACGCGGTGATAAGAAGTCCAGATGACAACCAAGATGTCTGGAAACAACGCACCGCCCGCACCCTTCAATCCCAACGAAGAGGATTGGGATTCCTATGCTGATCGCTTCCAAATGTATTTGGAGAGCAATGAAATGGAAGACATTTCAGAGCAACGCAAGAGAGCTGTATTCATGACGCACTGCGGGCCAACAGTTTTCAAGATGGCAAAGGCCCTTGCGAAGCCCCGGGACGTTAAACAACTAACGTGGACAGAATTGCAAAGACTCCTCAAAGCACACTACGCTCCGATGGTGTCCAACTTAATAAAGCGACATGAATTTTACCGCAGAGACCAGAGAGAGGGAGAGACCATCGCCGATTTCATCGCTGCCCTCAGACAATTAGGGGGTGAGTGTGAATTTTTGAACATTGACGAAGCAATGAGGGATCGCGTGGTGTTGGGCCTGAGAGACTCGACCACACAGAGTAAATTACTCAACAAGCCCAACATCACCGTTACCGAAGCCATCGCGGAAGCCACAGCCGCTGAAGCCGCGAAAAAATCTGCCGTAGCCATGAAAAAGATGAACACACACAGCGAAGAAACACCAACCAAAGACAGAAAGCAGCCTGTCACCACAACTCACTACGAAGAGTCGGGCGAAACAGTTGAATCGAGTGAAGAAGATGACGAGGTCCACCGTTTGCTCACGAACAGAAAAGAGCGCGAAAGAAGAAATTGGTGGGAATGCGCTGGCTGCGGAGGAAACCATCCCCGAGCCGAATGCAGATTTCTCGATGCCATCTGCCAGCATTGCAAAAAACGAGGGCACATCGAGAAGGTCTGCAGGAACAAAAAATACTACAGCCCGACGAGACGCGGAAATTCCCCAACACGAGCTGAGCCTAAATGAGCCGAGAGAAAGTGGCAACAAGAGAAGCGAGCCAATACACACCAAACTGTCATTATACAGAGCGCTCAGATGGAAAGAGGGAAGAAAATTAAAGTCATCGTGAAAATCGAAGGAAAAAACTGCAAGATGGAAGTGGACTCGGGGTCCTCCCTCTCCATGGTATCGTGGGACACAATAAAACAGCTAGTCCCAGGTATCAAACCCAAAGAATTGAAGAAGCAGCACCTAACCCTCAAGGACTATCAGGGAAACCAAATCCCTGTGGTAGGCAGGGGACAATTCCGAGTCGCCTACAAACATCATGTCAAGGTGCTTCCGCTGACCATAGTCGACCAAGACAGACCAAGCCTCCTGGGCATCGAATGGTTCGCGCCATTGGGCATCGGGATGACCGGGGTCGATCGAGTGACTACAACCGGCTGGGAAGACGACCTCATCCGAGAATTCCAGGACGTTTTTGACGGCTCACTTGGCAAGTATTGGGGAAATCCCATTTCTTTCAATCTAAACCCCCAAATAGCCCCACGAAGAATAAAAGCCAGGCGAGTTCCTTTTGCACTAAAGGCAAAAATAGAGGAACAGCTGGACAAATTAATAGCCCAAGGGGTATTAGAACCTGTGGACCATGCCAAGTGGGAAACGCCTATTGTCACACCCATAAAACCTGACGGGAATATTAGAATCTGTGGTGACTATAAGGCTACCCTGAACCACGCATTACAGCCAAGCGCATACCCGGTGCCAAGTAGTCCAGCATTTGCTTCATTCCCTGGGAAAAGGCAAAGTTTTCGCCAAACTCGATTTGGCACAAGCCTATCAACAACTCCCAGTGGACCCAGAAACAGCAGAAGCACAGACTATAGTCACCCATAAGGGCGCATTCAAATGTCACCGGCTCCAATTTGGAGTAAGCGTGGCCCCTGGCGTTTTCCAGAGTCTGATGGAACGCCTTCTAAATGGCATACAAGGAGTCGTTCCCTATTTTGACGACGTCCTAATCTCGGCCAGAGATGAAACTCAATTAAGGAACAGACTCAAAGAAGTATTAACTAAGTTTAGGGAATCTGGCCTCAAGGTAAAAAGAGAAAAGTGCTGTTTAATTAAGAATAGCGTTGAATTCCTGGGCTACTCAATAGACGGAGAGGGTATCCACCCTACAGACAAAAAAGTTAAGGCAATCAAAGACGCTCCTGAACCAAGAAATAAAACTGAACTACAAGCATTCTTAGGACTAATTAATTTTTATAATGTGTTCCTGCCAAACAAGGCCACTATAGCAGAACTGTTACACCGTCTTTTAGACAAGAAGGCAACTTGGACTTGGGGTTACAAAGAAAAAAAAGCCTTCCAAAATATTAAAAGCTTGCTAACATCAACAAGCGTCCTCATCCAATTTAGCAACACTTTGCCATTAAGAGTGACCTGCGACGCCTCACCATACGGAGTAGGTGCCATCCTGAGCCACCAACTACCTGACGGCAGAGAAGCACCGAGCGGAATTACAGCCAATTGGACAGGGAAGCTCTAGCAATTGTCGCTGGAGTAAAATGCTTCCACGAATACTTATATGGTCGGACTTTTCAAATCATAACAGACCACAAACCGCTAATGGGGATTTTGGCGGGAAACAAGCCAACACCTAATATACTGTCCCCAAGAATGACCAGATGGTCAGAGTTCCTAGCAGCTTATTCCTACACTCTGACACATCGGCCAGGGAAACAAATTTCCCATGCGGACGCTCTGAGCAGAGCACCCTTACCAGCAACCGACGAAGACCCGGCACCAGCGATGACAACGCTAAAAATCAAGACTTGCCCCGATCTACCCATATCAGCTTATGATGTCGCCAGAGCCACCGCGAAAGACTCATTGACTGCCTGCGTTCTTAGCTGGGTAGGTAAAAGCTGGCCGGAGAATCAAAAAACTGAAAACTTTAAACCTTTCCGGTCCAGACAGACTGAACTTTCGATCCAAAAGGGGTGTTTGTTGTGGGGTGATCGGGTGGTAATCCCTGCCAAATTACAACCCAGGGTACTTAGGTTGTTACATGAAGGGCACCCGGGAATGGTTAAGATGAAAAGCCTTGCTGGAAGTTATGTTTGGTGGCCGAGTATTGATAAGGACATAGAGTATTGGGTAAGCTCATGCCACAAATGCCAGGCAATTAGACCGTCCCCACCAAAAGCACCCGTTAAGGACTGGGAAACCCCTCAGGGACCCTGGTCAAGAATACACATTGATTTTGCGGGTCCTACCAAGGGGCATACCTTTCTGATTGTCGTTGATGCCTATTCGAATTGGCTTGAAGTAAAAGTTATGCCATCAACGACAACAGAAACGGTAATTAAAAAGCTGGACAACCTTTTTGCCACCCATGGCATACCGGACGTTCTTGTCTCAGATAATGGGCCACAGCTAACCAGCATACAATTTGAGCAATACTTAGTCTCCCTAGGTATAAGGCATGCCCTAACCGTGCCGGCTCACCCGGCTGTGAACGGCAGGGCTGAGAGAATGGTCCGGTTTACTAAAGAAGGGTTAGAACGAATGGACGCCGGAGATGTCCAACAGAAAGTAAACTGTTTGCTCACACTCCAGCACATAACGCCCAGTATCATAACCAATAAGTCCCCAGCAGAATTACTCATGGGGCGAAAGTTAAGATCTCACCTTGATAGGTTACACCCAAATTTTACTCCAGAAAACCCCCCTGACTCCTCTACACGGTTTAGACAATTTGAAATAGGCGATTTGGTATACGCTAAAAACTTCACCGGGGACCCGGTATGGCTACCAGGACAGATTACCCAAATCACAGACCCCAAATCCTACCGATTAAAAACAGAGGATGGCAGGGAATGGAAGCGGCACATAGACCAGCTTCGATCCCGAATTATAGAGAGAACCACAGACTTACAAACATTCACCGGCGAATTGCAAACCAAGGTGGGGGGGGAAAGGCGAGAAATAAATAAAGAACTGTTTAAAACCAAACCCCATTAAACATGCGAACAAAAAGAGCAAATAAAAGACTCACTGTTTGGAGAGACTTGCGTGAAGAGCCCATCGGAAGGGGCCAGCCAGGCCAGCTCGACCTGCCCGGAGGAAACGGGAGGGAACGGCAAAACTGCCAGCCTAAGAAACTCAGGCGGCGGTAAAATGGCTGACTCACCCTTCCAGACGGTTCCAGGGAGAAGGACGGACGACACAGCAGCCCCATCCGAACCGGTCGAAGTCTGCACTAAGAATGAACCGCGCAAGTCAAGTCGAGTCCGGAAAAGCCCCGCCTACCTGCGAGACTACGTCACCACATAGGACTGAACCAAGGGGGGAGGGGTGTTCTTTATGTAAAGTGGGTGACTCCAAATCTACAAACCTGATTGGTCAAATAAAACTGCCATTGGCTGCAAGCAGGCAAGCCAGCCTGTATAAAAGGCTGGCCTCGGCTTCAGCCACGTGTTCCTATTTACTAACTAGTTGAAGAATAAAGTATTTGTTGTTGGAACCCGGTCTACCTCACAAAAAAGTGGGTGAAGAATTGATTTTAGCAGGAGTAAAAAGAAAGAAATTGCATTGCTTTATGTATAATTTCTCAACTATGTCAAAGACTATACTGTCTGGTCATTATGGCATATATATTGGGGCAGAAGTTAATCTATAAGGGGCTCAGACTTTAATGCTGGTCATTTATGTCCTAAAAGAAGATAAAACTGTATTTTATAAAGACTTATTGACAAAAGATTGAACTTTCTGGATGAAAATTGGCATCTGCTGGGAGACTGAGATATTTTCTTCACAAAAAGAATCTCTAAGAAAAATATTAAGAGGCAGACTATCAATGGCTTTCTTTGATTTAATAGCAAATGTGAAGCTTCCTCATATTGCAGCATGGATATTAAAAAAAGGGTGATTCAAAGGAATATACTTATTTTCTAGAGATAATACTTATATCTTGAAAAGGTATAAATCTTTTTCAAGATATATGATTTGGATCTCTAAAACTTTGTCTACTAATGTTCATAAAGTGAAAATATTACCAAAGACTTTCTCAAACCATAACTCAATGGCTTCAACTTTTAAAGGAAAAATAGTTCTTTCAGATGAAAATTGAATGACGTTTGTTGCAAAGGAAATGGTAGAGGAGTATTGCAAAAAGAAACTAAAATGTATTTTTGAAAATAATATTTATAAAGCCACAGGAACAAAAAACAGTTTGGAATGCAAGAGAAGCTTTTATAAGATGATGTAAATGTTTTCAAAAAGAAAAAGCAAGAGAAAATATGAAAGATTTTGGATGAGATTTTTAAAAAAGGAAGAGTTAAATAAATCCCTATAAAAGACAACTATCCATCAAATTAAGCTTTTACAAAGGCAGTTATTTCGGTTAACAGTGAGAAAGATGGTAATAAAGAGGAATTATGCAAAACAAATAAAATTTGAATTTGCAAATGAAGTGGGGAAAAGTTTGGCATATAAATTGCAGAAAGAAAAAGAAAAGAAAGTGACCCTAAAGTGACAGGAAGGAAATACTGTAATAACAGATAATGAAAATATGTAACAAGTATTTTACCAATATTATTCTACATTATAGAATGGTCAAGAAATTTCCTTGGAAAAAGTGGATGAATATTTTCATAAACAGAATTTACTGAAGATTACAGAGAATTAGAGACAAATTTTGAATGGATCTATAACAATAAGGAAAGTTTGTATACTTGCTAAAAGGACTAAAACAGGAAAGACAACTGGTTTAGATGGTGTACTGGCCTCTTATTATAACTGTTTTGAGGATGAACTTTTATAACCTTTATAACAATTAAAATATATGATGAGTGTTACAGAGTGGAAAGATTCCTGAAAACTGGAATGAGGCCGGGAAAGCAGGAATACTTAAAAAGACCCAGGACCTGACTTTAACAAGAAATTATTGACCAACATTGAATAATAACTATATGTTGTTTAAAATTATTTTGGCTGAAAGATTGAAAATAATTTTACAGGACTTTATTCATTAAGTTGAATAGGGGTTCCTACGTAAAAGACAATTATTAGATAATATTAGAAATGCATTGGATAGATTGATTTATGTGCACAGAAAGCATAAATAATTGTTAATGAAGAATTAACAAAACCTCGTAAGATTCAAAAAAGGACAAGAAAAGAATGCCTGCTAACTCCAGTCTTACTCGTTTTAGTCCTGGGGCACTGAATGAGACAAAATAAGACAAACAATATGGGAGTAAAGATTAAAAAAGAAACTTACGTTAATGCCATCTTGCTGATGATCTAGATGTAATTTTGGAAGATCTGTTAGATAATCTAGAAATATTAATGGGAAAATCAGAGACTTTGGCATGCTAGCAAGTTTTAAGATTAATGCGCAGAAGACAAAGTTGGTAAAATATGAACTAGAATATCAACAATACTGTAAACTGGTTTTAAGATTGAGGGGGTGGGGGGAAATACTCAGTTCAGTAAAATGAGGATCTCAGATTGTTGGAGGCAATATGCTGACATATGTAAACTGTTCAGAGAGTGCTGTAAAGCACTATGGAGCAATATATAAATCTAAGTCCTATTACTATTGCTATTTTTAGGACAAATACAAATTGTATGTTGCTTCAAAATAATTATGTTAAGACAAGGAACAAAATTAAAAATGGAAGTATTAAAATGGGAGAAATCCTCACTCTTGGGAAGAATCAAAATAAGATGCAAACACTTTGTACAGAATGTTATTTTTATTTCAGACAATACCTGTTTTTGTATTGTCTGGGAGATGTACCATTCATGAAATGGCAAAAAGATATACCTAAATCTGTGAGACAAGGGGAAAAACACAAGTTAAATACAAAGTTTTACATGATGCAAAGGGAAGAAGAGAATTGGGTTATTGCATTTGAAATTGCATTTTGCAGTTTGTTTGTTTTGGATGAAGGTTGCTGAAAAACAAAAGACTTTTAGAGTTAGAAAATCATGACCTGAGGTTTGGATAAGATTGATATTTGTGGTATGATAAAGTTAATGTGGATTAAAAAAAATATTTTTAGGCGTACCTTTTTGAGAATAATGTGTATATGCCTGAAGAAAGATGTGTATATGCTTTTCAGAAGAGAAACAAGAGCAAAGACAAATGATAAAGATATTAGGAATTATTATTGGAGACTTACTAAGGGGAATATAAAATTAAAAGAGAAACTAATGAAATGTTTTCCTATTTAAAGTTATCAGAAGATTTAAAATGAATAAAAAGACATGATATGCAGCAAAGCAAGCTATAATTTGAAATGCAATTTAGCAACATGTAACTGTTAAATATGTTTTGTTCAAATTTGGAGGGAAAGGATAGGCAGTAGTGGGAGTCAAATATTGTTGCCACTGGTTCAGTGGGCGTGGTTTGGCGGGTGTGCTTTGCACGCATGCACACACTTTGCATACACGCACGCAACAAATGTGCACTTTGTGCTGGTGCAGAGGTGTTTGCGCTGGCACAGAGGCATTCTACCTCACCTCCTGCAAGCCTGCACAATCTCCTGGTTGCTTCAGCAGCTACCGTGCAACACTATTCTGTGCTGCGCAAAGCAGCTGCACTTCAAATTCAGCGGATAAAGGTGAGCATGGGAGCCCAGGGGGGTGGGCAGGCCCAACAGCAGAGCCATTAGAGCAGCAGAGAGAACTGGTTTGATCTCCAGCACCAGGAAGAACCAGTCGAATACCACCACTGAGAACATGTTAAAGAATTTATGATAAAGAGGGCTAAAAATTGTGGTTATAACATAAAGATGGATCAATTAGAAAATATTGGGTCAAAGGTGTTGAAACGTACATTACATTTTCTGAAACCAGAGATCTTGAATTATCTAGAATGTATAAAAGCATTTCAAATGTGTATTAGTGTCAACTTTATCAGATGAACCAGATAGGAAGTACAAGATAACTGTACTTTGTTATAAGTTTACATTAATAGAATCTGGCAAGTCTGAAAGTACAGTTCTTCCCATTTCCTTTTACACCCCAAGAAATAAGGGAGGATCTCTTCTAAGCTTCTTGTTTGGCCCACTATCCAGCTGCAGACTATGTTGTTTCTTATCTGACCAGCCTAGACCCTCAATTGACGATGTCTTTCAATACTATTACAGTTGGAAATGTCAACAACATGAAGAAGGGACATTCGTTTGCATAAAAAAAATTAAAATGATTTTGTGACTTATGGTTTTGATGATTAGAAAGAAAAGGTTATAGAAAGAAGATAATTATGAGGTTATCATAGAGAGAGAGCTTGGATTAGAATTGTATGCATTCCTGCCAACAGTAAGATCAAAAGCTACTTCTTTATATATTTTCTTCTTTTGTGTTCTTGTTTTTTTAACCTCATTTTATTTGCTCTCTTCTTTTCTTTTTCTTTTTCACATTTACTATATTTTTTCTTTGAATGTACAGTATTTCTATTTCTTTTTTACATTTTTTAAGTGGTCATATTCAGAAACGTGGTCATTATTTGGATGCAATTCATAATGTTTGTTTGATTTTTGCACCTCAGCCCTCATATTACATGGTAATGGTACTCATATGATTTTCCCTCAACACCAAACCATCCACACGAAGAGTCCCATAACCAATTGGATCAAAGCACAGTTGCTTACTCATGATAGCCTTCCTGTGAAGACAAGCCCTGATGTGTTGTCTTTTGATAACACTGGCTCCTTTAGAGCAATAATGCTGATACAGCTTCCTCTCTAATCGTAAAGCAATTACTGCACCTCTAGAGGGAAAACACTTTAAAACATCTGGGTTTATTTTAGACATGATAGTCTTTCCTTGCTGGCCTTATGTGTCATTTTAAAAGTACCCTTTTAGAAAATGTGTGGAAACTATGAAGCAATGGGTAATGCACATAGTATTTACAGCGTTTTGATAAAATAAGCCCTTCCAAAAAAGAGTGATCAAATTTAATTTAAAAAGTTGGACACTGGGTGCTATCTAACAAAATTAAATTCAATGGTGAAAAAAGTAAGGTTCTATATTAAGGCAAGAAAAATCAAATGCATAGGTGCAGTATATGTCAGGGGTCTCCAACCTTGGGCACTTGAAGACTTGTGGACTTCAACTCCCATAGCTGGCTGAGGAATTCTAGAAGCTGAAGTCCATAAATCTTAAAGTGGCCAAGATTGGAGACCTCTGGTATATGTGGTACCTTGCTCAATAGTAGTAAATGTGAGAGGGATCTTCAAATCCTAGTGAGCAACCATTTAAATATGAGCCAGCAGTGTGCAGCAGCTCCCAAAAAAGCCAACACAGTTCTAGGTTGCATAAACAAAGGGATAGAATCAAAATCATGAGAAGTGTTAATACCACTTTATAATGCCTTGGTAAGGCCACACTTGGAATACTGCATTCAGTTTTGGTCACCACGATGTAAAAAAGATTTTGAGACACTAGAAAGAGTGGAGAGAAGAGCAACAAAGACGAATAAGGAACTGGAGGCTAAAACATATGAAGAACCATTGCAGGAACTGGATATGTCTAGTTTAATGAAAAGAATGCTGATAGCAGCATTCCAATATCTCAGGGGCTGCCACAAAGAAGTGGGAGTCAAGCTATTCCCCAAAGCACCTGAGGGCAGGACAAGAAGCAATGGGTGGAAACGAATCAAGCAGAGAAGCAACTTAGAATGAAGGAGAAATTTCCTGACAGTTAGAACAATTAATCAGTGGAACAACTTGCCTCCAGAAGTTGTGAATGCTCCAACTTTTTTTAAAAAAAGATGTTGGATAACCATTTTTCTGAAGTGCTGTAGGGTTTCCTGTCTAAGCAAGGGGTTTGAAGTGAACACTGGAAACTATATGGAAGACTGTCAAGTTCAGTATACAAGATAATTTTTCTATTTTATTTATTCTAAGACTGTGCTGTGCTCTTTTTTTGAATTTGCTTTGAGCTCTATGATTCTTTTCCACAATAAAATCAACAAGGGGGAAATCTGATAAATGTTTTCCCTTGATCACTTTTATATCAAAACATTTCACATGTATTTCTTTAAACAAGAAGTTCTAATTATGTACAATTAAAAGCACCATTATATGCAACATAACTGATGTCTGCAAAAGGCAAAGTGCCCAAATAAATCTTCCTGTTACAATCAAGTTCTCTTAAAAATGTATTAAAATAAGTTAGCTGGACATATCTAAAGCAAATAGAAAAACAATGAAAGAAAACCCCTAAAGCAGTTAAATGATTGTTAAAGAAATCTCTGCTATTGGTGTAAATTGTATGTCGAAAAATATAATAGAAGTAATTGTTTATTGGGTTTATCAGTGTAATTTTTTCATTTTTGAATAATATGGAGGTTGCAGAAAAAAAGATGAAGCTATCCAAGGGGTCCAAAAGCACAACTCTATGGTCCTTGGGAAGCTGTCTACATAATCATCATATTTTGTGGCTTTCTCCATGGGTGGAAGTTCACAGTCAGATAAAGAGACCCATTATTGAGGCTTGTTTGTTAATACAACAGGAACTTCAGTGCCATTGTTTGACTACCTTATATGCTCTTCCATTATTAGAAAGAAAGAAAAAGTGCTGTTCCCTTATCATGCTCTGGAATAGGAGTATCAAACTCATGTCATCATGGTGGTGTCACGTGACATATCAGGACTTCCCCCCCTTCGCTAAACCAGGCATGGGCATGGTCCGTGCGTGACCATCCGGCCTAGCAGCCGGGGAGTTTGACAGCCCTGCTCTAGAACTAGAAAGAAGCTACATTAGCCCTTATAGCTGCTATTAAGAAAAGGAAATAAAGCCAGTTTGGTGTAGTGGTGGAAGGCACTGGACTAAAAACTGGGAAACTAAATTCTAGACCTGCATTAGGCACAATGTGGTGACTTTGGGTTGGTTACTTTTTCTGAGCCCTAGGAAGAAGACTATGGCAAACCACTTCTGAAAATCTTGCCAAGAAAGCTGCAGGGATTTGTCCGAGCAGTCATCAGGAGACAAAGACAACAGGGAAGGGGAGGGGAATTCAAGACCCCTCTTCATCTTTTATTCTGGCTGGCACAACTCCAAGAAGGGCTTAGAACTGGATGTGGTGGTTCCTTCATCAGGTCCTTATCACTCAGTCGCTTCAGAACTGCTCTGAATTTTTGTCTTAAGACAGTTTGCAATGACATTCTTTTGTAATTTATTTATTGTAATTTATTGGATGTTCATTTTAGTTACATGTGTTATCTATTAAAGGCCCGGTCCCACTGGCCGACGGACGCAAAACGTATGCATAAAGGACACAGCAGACGAGCAAAATTTCAGGGGTGGCTCCATCAGTTGTCATCTGCTCCAAAAAGTGGCGAAAATTTGCATGAACGGAAAAGAATGGAAAAGAATGGACGTGGGTAGTATGTAGCGGGGATGTTAAATGGATGTTCATAGGAAGCCTAGCGGATGACAGCGGATGGAAGCGGATGACACCTCTGAAGGGGTTCCGGGGGAGAATTTCAAAGCAGACGCATAGCGGAAGGGGCAGATGCATAGCGGATGAAGCGGATGCATCACGGATGCCTATAGGAAACAAAGGGGATGCCACGTGGATGTATATCAGATGCAAAGCGTTCACTGCGCATGCAGGGAGTATGAATTCTGTCAGCTCCGCGGATATAAAAGGATGCAGCACGCATGCAGTCAGCATACAGGGGAAAGACGTGCTGCCACATACATCTTGCAGGAACACCATGGTTCGTCAGTCAGGAAAGAAGAGGAAACCCGTGCCTACTTGTTCAAGCTCTGGCAAAGTGAAGAAGGCCAGAACCAGCATCCCACCCCCTGGCACTGACTCTGAAGCTGCTGCTGCTGCTACTGTGGTGGACCAGCCCGAAGGCCCTCAAAGCCCTGCTGCTGAAGACCCGGCTGCTCAATCCCCTGAAGGCCCTGCTGCTCAAGCCCCTGAAGGCCCTGCTGCTGAAGCCCCTGCCAGAGGGAGGAAGAGGCAAGGGAAGGAGAAGGGAGAGAGGAAACAGTACACTGTTTCTGAGGAGCATGAGGATGAGGTGCTGGAACAGCTGAGGGAGAACGAGTACCTCTGGAGAAAGGGCCACAGACTGTATCGGGACACCAAGAAGAAACAGGCAGCTTGGAGAGACAAGGCAGAGATCCTGGGGTACACTGCAGAAGTACTCCTTGGATGGTGGAAGCACATGCACACCTGGTATGGCAAGCTACACCTCAAGAAATCCGGGCAGGCCGCTGTCAAGCTCACTGACCGGGAGATGTACGTCATGGCCAAGTGCAATTTCTTGGAGGGTGAGATCCACCACCGAGGAGCAGCCCCTCTGAGACCCCTCTCCCTTAGACAGCCCACAGAGAGCCAGTCCTCTTCCAGCCAGGAGCCAGCTACCCTGTCCAGGCAGGTGTCTTCAGAGGGCCCCACAGCAGAGACCCCCCCGACAGCTGCACTCCCCATGCCGGCGGACTTGGAGGATCCCATGGAGGATGACGCCCTGCTGTCACAAATGGAGGAAGAAGCAGCAGCCACCAGAGGCCAACCCGCCCCCACCCCTACCCCCAGCTCCAGAGGATGCAGGCAGAGAGGCAGACTGGACCACAGTGTGCTGTTGGAGATCAGGGACACAATGAAGACCAGTATAGTACTTATCTCTCAGCTGGTCCACTTGGACAGAGCATCCTCGGGCTGGAACACCTTCATCACCTATGTGAGCCACACCCTGAGGGACCTGCCTGAGGCCCAGTACCAGGTGATGAAGCAGAAGATCACAGCACTTCTGCACAACCCTCAAGGCCCAGCTGAAACTGCTCCTACCTAGTCCAGGTCTGCTCCTCCACCCCAGGCGATGTCACAACCCTTCCATGGCTTTCAACAGCCCCTCACCTACCAAGGCTACGACTACCAGGACTTCCCACAGCAGAAGCTGAACTTCCCAGTCCAGGCCCAGGTTCATCGCACACCATAGACGCCAGTCCTTACCCAGCTGCAGACCAGACAGTCCCACAACACTCCTCCTTCCTCCACCCCACAGCCAAGCCCGTCAACGGACAATCTGTCATCAGTATTGGGCCTGACATCTCAAGTCCTTGCTGAAGGGATTCATCAAGGGACCTCACGGGACTGAGTCAGCTCTTGGATAGCTTCCTGAACACACCACCACTTGTTGTACCCTCAGGGCCAAGCACCCCAATAGTGCCTCAGACCAGCACTCAAGCCACAGCCACCTCCACAGTCCCTGCCCGCTTAACAGCTGAGACCATGGACATGACTCAGAGTGCCTGAGAATAGTGTCAAAGACTGAGTTGTTTACTTGTTAAGTTTATCTTTGCTTAAGACACTTTACTTGGTTCATTTCGCTTATTTAATACAGTCATAAAGTTTACCTAAGAAAGTTTATCTTTCCTTAAGATACTGAATACAGTTTACTTGGTTCATTTTGCTTATTTAATCAAGTCATAAAGGTTACCTAAGAAATTTAATAAAGGTTATCTTTGCTTAAGACACCTAATACAGTTTACTTGGTTCATTTTGCTTATTTAATAAAGTCATAAAGTTTACCTAAGAAAGTTAATAAAGTTTATCTTCGCTTTACACACTTAGTTTACTTGGTTAATTTTTTTCCTTAATAAAGTGTTGGTGAAAACTTTGAAAAAATGGTTAAGCCTTTGCATGCTTGTGTGATAGATAAGCATAGTTGTGGGATAGATAAACCTCCAGTGCAACCATAGTGGGACTGTATGGTCCACCATCCCAGCGATCCAGATGATTTTCTCCCCCTTTTTATAGAAAATATCAGTTGTCCGCTATGGGGCCTTCTACATACTCTAGACATGCTGCAGACATCCTAAATATACGAGATACATCCCAGATACAAACATTTTGTCCATTTTGAATACTTTATATACGAGATGCATACGCTTACATCCTTTCTATTTCTGTGCTACTAACGCTGTGTAGACGTTCCGTGTACCTTTTGTTTCCTCCCTCTTTCCGTTTTCAGCTGCAGCGGATGTGAGTTGAGGGGATGGTCAGAGGATGCAGAGAGGATACAGCTTAATGGATGATAATGACATAGAATGTTTGTTGCCCGTATATGTCGCGGATGTACATCGTACGCGGCTGAAAGTTCATCTGTTCACAAAGTTTTATGCAGCTCAAAACTTCTTGCGCGGATGAAATTGCAGTGGACGAATGCTCGACGGATAGAGCGTATGAAACACGTATGCAGTGAGTACACAGCGGATGCATCACGTTTTCCAACAGATGGCAAGCTTTTTTTAACATTTTACATCCTATTTGCATCCATAAGTGCAGTGGGACCAAGCCTTAAATAAAAAAGTATGACAATTTACTGAAGCAGAAGCTCAAAAGTAAAAAAGATAAGCTGTATTTCCAAGCTTTGCACACATTATTTCCCCATCTTCACTGAAGATCAAAAAGTCATTTCTGGAACTGGTTTCACCACCAAAACTGCCAGAGTGAACTTTCCATATTTTAATGTGCTATATGTGATAGCAGTAATAATAATTGTACAAGGCATTTTTGGTAATTGATCAATCATTTATTCATCAAACGTAAAATAAAGTGACTCTGGATAGTGTATGATAATTAAGTAAAGCAATAAATATATAAAAGCAATCATGATTAAAAATATAAACAATCATTATGAAAATGCTTGTTAAAAAAACCCTGAATCCTTCAGATGGTGAACAAATCTGCATTTAGAAGAAAGAGTGGGGAACTTTTGCTCCAGAGTCATAAGCCAAACCACTGCAGCTAATGCATGAAGTTCTGAACTGCTTACCAGAGAACGACAAAATATATGTATCATGATACAATGAGCAGTACTGTATCACTGAAGCAGAACAGAGAAGGGAAATGACTCAATCATCAAAAGGTCCTCCTTCCTCAGGGAACTGTCTCTAATCAGTATTAGCCCCTTACAATAATACTATTTCAGAAGCTCTGCAAACCAGAGCACTCTGTAGCCATGTAAACTGCTTCCTGGAATTGCCAAACAAAACAACATTCAGCAATTAATAGAATTTCACTATTAGCTGTTCTATGATAAAGCAAAATAAACTTTGCATGTTAATCATACAGTCAATCTGAGAGAAAGGCGGGATTTACCTTTCCTGTCCTATATACTGTATATGTATGTGCCTGCCTGCCTGCCTCTCTCTCTCTCTCTGTCATGCAAGCCTGTAAAAATCAGTTGCTTACATTTTGCTTGGCAAAACATGGCTCTGGTAACAATTGTCCTTGTTACCCTTGTAAAAGCTATTACAGTTTTCTCATGAGATTTCCCTGATTAATCACTGCTTTAGTTTCAAACTAGATAGTTTGTAGGGCATGCCAAAGATCTAGAAAAATTCTACATTTTTATGCTTAATCAGAAAAATAGGTAATGCCAAAAGCTGGCAAAAGACTCTGCAGAATAAGGCAACAGGCATGCCATAGCTCTGGGACCCAGAATATCATTGAAAAGAAGTCCTTTATAATTAATGGTGATTAGCCACAGAAACAGATGTGCAGCACCTTTGAAACAAATGAGCTGTTTGTTCTTTAACCCAGAAGGAAATTACACCATTGTAAAAAGAATGGATGCAGGCTTATAGTTTTTCCTCCATATTTAAAAAAAACTTTTCTATTAATTGGTAAATGTCCCTATTGAGAAATATGAACCACGTCTGCCATGGAAGTTTTTCGTTTTTTGTTTTGCTGAGAATACAAAGCTCTGCTCAAATAATTGCTCTTCTGCTTCAAGGTTTATCTATCTTAGCAATTACTTTTCATAACACTTTACATAACTACAGTTTTCCTTGTAGAAAGAAATTCCAAAGGCAATGCTGCTGTGATTTACCTCTCATTTTGAGGAGTGTCACTGAAGTCATCTGGAGCTTCTGTGACATATACTGTATTTGGCAAATACACAACTCAAAGAGGAAGAGGCAAACTATATACCATAGTTAGGAAATAATGCTTTCACTGCCCAATTTCAAATTTCTTATGATGCTTACATCAAGTATAGGTGCTCCCCATACCTTCTAATCCACCCTCAGCCATGGGATTTGACTTTGTCTTAGGGCCAATCATCTTCCTTATCCACCTCACTGAAAAACTGAAGGAGAAAATGTTTTGCTCCAGAGATTATTCTCCAAAAGAGGATAAATATAATGACATAAGACTCAAAAGCTTATGTAAATGGGGCTGCTGGAAATGGCTCTGTTCATGTATTGATGTGGTGCATATTGATGTGGTGCATGCAAAGGGGGTTAGGGCACATATAGGTGATAACTAAGACTTAGGTTAAAACATGGTGAAGGTGGCACCAGGTGGGAATCAGTTAGTGAGGATCGGAAAAGGGTAGGGATGTAGACATGTTATAGGGTTAATAGCATTTAGGGATAATGGGTTAGGCGTGGCCAGGATTAGAAATGTGTATAGGCCTGGGTGTGGTGGGGTATGTCTCATGATAATGGTAATAAAAGAAAAGGGAACAAACTCAAACCCAACTATAACCTTACCTGGCTTTTAGCCTTTCTTGTCAGAGAAGAACATTTGTTGTTTGCTGAGTTAATGAATAAACCACCACTGCACTACAAAGGAGCTGGAGTTTATATTCATTTCAGGACAAGACTTCAATACTCAAGGATTGGCTGAGAACTAGGAGAGAAACAGTCCTATTTTCAGGAATATATCTATCATAAGAAACAGCAACCCTTCCCTAAAAGAAAAATTCACATGGATGGTATCTATGCTGTAAGTTGAGGTTTTAATGTGGTGGTTTATCTGTGGTGCAACAATCATGGCATATCCATCCTTCCATAAACACTGGATAAGAAAACGACAAAAGAAAGAGGAAAGGTAGTTATGCTGGGAATGGTAATACTATTAATTATCCACTCATTATCAACCTTAACATACAAATAAACATTTGCAATAAAAATAAGGGTTTTCACAAATGATAGCAACTACAGTCGATATAAAGTAACCATGTCATGTTGTTTTTCTTTTGCCAAATATATATCATGCAGCTCCAAAATGGATGATCCACAAACTTATCTTCTTCAAAGATTTTGGACACTTAAGTCTCTTCCCATGGCCTCTTTCCCATCGTACTGAAGTTGCAAACTATTTTAGCCAAGCACTACAATATTCAACAATCAAAAGTCTGCTAATTAAAATCAAGAGTTAAGGTTCATATTACCTCGAGCCAAACAGCCAAGATATTCAATTTTGAAACAATCTTCATAAATTGGAGGAACGACCTGAAAATAATAGAAGGAAATTTAACATATAATAGAAGGAAATTTTCTTTCTTTAGAAAACAAACATCTAGGAGATGAGGAATACCTGACTTTGATGATAATATTTTCAAAAGAGAACATGGAACATGAAGGCTATGGAAGAAAAAAATATGGCATCTTTAAAGAAATATCAACAGGTGGAGCAAACACATCAACATCTTATTTGAAGCTTTCATCTCTTCAAATCCAAATATATTAGATTTAAGTTACAGAAGGCTAATTTGATCTGAATATTAGGAAATAATTCCTAAGAGGAAAAGCAGTTTGATGGTGGAAACAATTACTCAGAGTGATGGTGGAAACAATTACTCAGAGAGATGGTGGGATCCCTTTCACAAGAGACATTCACACAAACTCAGGACAGCCAATAATCTGGGATGCTTTAATTTGAATGCCGCGAGAAAGTTATAACTGATGAATATGGTCTCTATCATTGCATGGTTTGGAGATTCTGTATTGGATATTCTGCATGATCAGCAACGATGTTGCACAGTAGTCTAAAGGTTTCATGAGTCCAATTATAATGGAGTAAGAATAAGAATATAATAATAGAACCTTAGGTGCAATCCCAAAAAACTAGAGCACCACTTGAACATCTTCAGCATTGACAAAAATCACCATCAGTCAGTTGCAAAGTCAGCTTGGAAGAGCTTACATCCTGCAATGATACTGTGAACACCATCAAATATCTGCCTATCCTGGGCTCTTGAGGACTTGATAAGTTGATTAAAATCAAAATCCAATCTAAACATCCAGCTGACTGTGCAACCAACCATAATAATAAAATAACCCAGAAAAAAATGGGTTATTTTTGTATTCTCATGAATTCGTCTTTCCCTACATGGATATGGATTTGAACAAAGAAGTGTGTTGCATATGTTTAGGGTAAACATTATTGATATGGGATACATTAAGGCATTATCTTACCTTCCAGTTTCCTGGTTTTAAACTGACATTTCTTTTTTTTTTTTTAAATCACATTTTTTCTTAGTTTTCGAAAAGAACTTAATTGCTATTGTGATACCACAGTATTTACTCCTTAATGAATTTGAATCTGTTTTCTTGATAGCGACTCTATTTTACAAATGAAATTAACAGTGGTAAATGTGATAAACAAATAATCATGTTTCTATTGGCTTTTAAGGATTTACAACTCAAGCAAATCAGATGGCAGCTGTGGCTAGGAAGGCTATAGTACAGTTTTATGTGCCAGTTGTGACTATTCCTTGTCCAGAAACCTTACACACATTCCCTCTTGCCCTAGTCACCTGCTCCTTGGACTAGTGTGTTCAACATATGGCTGTCCTTGAGGGACATCTAAAAGTTATGATTGCATCAAATGTGACAATCCAGGCACTGATGAGTGTGTCCTGATTTACTTAAAATAGCTCTGCTTTAAGATTTGCCTCACATGCCCCTCAAGCTTATGTATGTATGTATGTATATATGCAGAAAGTTGCCTATGTAGGCAACTCTAGCTGGCTTACGGTAATTAAAAACCAGTAAAAACACTGAAACATTAACATTATTTTAAAATTAACAAGCTGGGAAGGAAGAGAGCAAAATGCACATTGAAGGAGAGGGAGGGGGTCTTATCTAGTACATTAACCTCCTCCAGAATAATGTACCCTCCATTGGGACCCCAGGTCAATTGGCAGAGCCAGTTGGCAGAGCCAGATATTCAGGCCCTTTCGGAAGGCCAAAAAGGGCTGTAGATCTCATATTAGGGGACACAAAGTGTTCCAAAGGGAAGGAGCCATAGCAGAAAAAGCTCTTCTCCTGAGCCCTTCCAATCCAAGGTTGGAATTCCTTGTCCAATGGGGTACACAGCACACCCCTCCTGCCAGCACTGGTGGGGTGGCTTAATCCTATAGAGATGAGACGGTCCTCAGGTAACTGGACTCATGCCATGAAGGGCTTTAAAAGTTATAACCAACATCACAAATTGGACCTGGAAGCAAACTGGCAACTAATGCAGCTCACGGAACAGTGGTGTAAGATTATAAAGTGTCACCCCATAAAATGTCCTCACAACTTTGTCCTTCACGAGCTGCAACTACAGGATATTCTTTGAAGATAGTTGTCAACCCTGGAGCCATCTTTAAACATCTTCAGGGTTGCCACAGAGAGTCTGGATGGAGCTGTAGGAAAGGGAGGGGGGGAGTAAAGATAGCTGGGGTATAGCTGGGGGAAGATGTAGCCAAAATAACATTCTTTCTTCTGACAACCAAGGGCACTTGCACCAGGAGGGGCATGGAGGGGAGTCATCTGGGATGGGGAGTGTGACCTGATTGGGGCATGTGATGGTTGTGTGTAATGGGGGTGGTGGTGAAAGACTTTGAATTGGGTGGGGAAAACCCGGGGAGCTTCAGAGTTGGGTTTTTATCAGTCCCAATATGATATGCCTAATAAATTGGGCCATTACTTGGAACCCTGACAGAGTCTCATGTAAATTGCATTGCAATAATCCAAACAAGAGATGACCAGGACTTGAGTGATCGAGAGAAGTTTTAAGATTCCATCTGGCTCAAGATTTGTTTATCTGAGAAATTGCTCCTCCTCTCTTCATCTGCCCATACAACCAAACCAAATAGAATCCAAACCCCATCCCTATGGCATCTTTGCCTCATGATGGGGCCTCAGAACCGGGGAGTTTCAGATGCCATCTCAACTCTCTGGAACTCCTTCCTAGCTGAATTCTGGTCAGCTTCATTTTCTTAGACTTTAGGAATATTATGAAGATCTACTTTGCATCTCTTGCATAAGAAGAGGATGTAACTGAAGGTTGTTAGCTGAAGGTGGAGTTTGTGGTTAGATGCCATTTTTGTTATATTTTTGCTCCTTTTATTTTTATTTTGTTTGGGGCTTGGTGATCATTTTTATATTTTATTTATTTTACTTATTTGTCAATCACTTACAAGATAATAAACATAGTTATGAATACATGAAATGGATACATATAAGAAAAACAACAGTAGGACAGGAATGGTAGGCACATTGGTGCGCTTATGCATGCCCCCTACAGACCTCTTAGGAAAGGGGTGAGGTCAATAATAGACAGTCTAAGGTTAAAGGTTTTGGGGTTTGGGGAAGAAACCACAGAGTCAGGTAGAGTATTCCAAACATTGACCACTCTGTTGCTCGTATTTCCTGCAATCAAGTTTGGTGCGATTAACCGTGACTTTGTATCTATTGTTTGCTCTAGTGTTGTTATGGTTGAAGCTGAAGTATTCATTGACAGGTAGGACATTGCAATGTATGATTTTATGTACAATACTTAGATCGGACCAAAAGCAGTGTAGTTCTGGGTTGTCCAGGTCTAAAATTTCAAGTGTGTTCTGCAACTAGTAGAGGAGTGGAGAACACTTCTTGTGAAATATTTCTGGACTTTCTCAACTGTATTAATATCAGATACGTAATGCGGGTTCCAGACTGATGAGCTGCATTCAAGTATTGGTCTAGCAAATGTTTTCTACGCTCTAGTTAGTAGTGTAATATTACCAGAGAAAAAGCTACGTAAGATTAGGTTAACAACTAATGCTTTTTTGGCTATGTAGTTACAGTGGGCTCTAGCACTTAGATCATTAGAGATGAGTACTCCAAGGTCCTTGACAGAGTTTGGATCATCCACAAAGTCTTGACTATTCAGCTTGTATTTTATTTTCTGATTTTTTTTGCCAACATGCGGGACAGAGCATTTATTTGTTGAGATTTGAAGTTGCCATTTGTTTGACCATTCTGATACATAGTCAAGGTTTTTTTTGAAGGGTAGCAGTATTGTTGGTGGTGTTGAATAGCTTTACATCATCAGTGAAAAGAACGCAGCTGCTCTTAATATGATCACAGAGGTGACTTAGGATATTTTGGTATCTTAGGTCACCCAGGGTCTTCAGAAATGGGTGGCATTCAGAGAAAGTAAATAAACAAAAGTGCACATATCGTAGAAAGTTACTGTGTCAGATGAATGAATGAATTTAGAAATAAATGAGCCTCTTGACTAAACCCAGATAGGATTCTCTTCACCCTCTTGCCCTCCAAGTGAGTAAGTTTCCATCTTGATATAACAGCTATTTAAAAAAAACAATATGCAGATACTCAGAAGAATAAAGAAACAGCTCCACCCTTAAAGCTTTCCTGCTGCTCAACAAAGCTGCTTTTAATATACTAGTTAGGCTTTCAGGCTATACATAGCTACAATATATAAAAATGGAAAAGAAAGCTGTCCCATTTTTTAAGGTCATGAATTGATTTTATCATTTAAACACTGCTGCCACCCAGAGGACACACAAAAATTGTTTTGATCAAGAACGAAAAATATCAAATTATTTTCTCTTATAGAACAGTATCCATTAGGATTATAAATGGATCGTAGAACTTTATTTAACAATGAAAGGCACAAAACCATACATACATACATACATACATACATACATACATACATACATACATACATTTCCTGCCTTTATTATTTTTATAAATAACTCATAGTGGCAAATATATCCAACACCTTCCCTCCTATTTTCACCTTATAAAGCAGGTTGGGCTGAGAGAGAGAGAGAGAGACTATCCTGCTTGTGAATTAATACTGGTTAAGACTGCTTTCAGTAAAATTATATTGTGAGGTGCCCAGAGTTTGGTACAGGATAGATATTATATAAATGTTTAACACAAACAAATACAAACAAAATACAAAGTCAGGAGTTAAAGAGGAAACAATTTAATCCAATTGTCCACTAAGCAATCAACAATCTATTGTTTCGACACTGGAGAAAATGAAAAAAACAAAACAAATGGAAACTGAATGATTTCCAAGCAACTGAAATAGGAAAACTTTAATTACACATTAACTGCAAAATGTGTTACCATTTCATAAAACTTGTGAGAAAGTAAACACAGCCAACGTAGTTGGATTTGACTTTCCATTAGGTTAAGCTAGTTTTTGGAACTCTTTTATCCTCTAGTACTTTTTCTTTTAAAAAAATATATCTTGGAAATAATCACATCAGAAAATAGTGAAATAAGAGCTGAAGATAACAATCAGCATAATAACTGGATTTGGGGAATTGCTGACAGATCTACCAAGCTTTGGATTAATGATAAAACTGGTCAACATAAAATGAGTCAGAGGACATAGTTCAGTGGAAGACAGATGCATAAATCAGTAGACCTTTTTCAATCTGTACTGGAAAGGAAAAGTTCAATATGACACTGAAATTTTTCCCTGGGGGGAGAGATAATTCAGTATTAAAATGACAATTAATACTAACTGGGCTAGTTTTTTATAATTAATATTGCAAATATATTCTTATCCTTTCTGTTAAATCTTGCATATTTTACTTGTAATATCATGGTATAACTATATCTTTTATATATTACTCTATTTATTTATAAACATTCCACATTTTTATAAAAGATTTAGATGAAAATATACTCGTGAAACATATTTCCACAATATTTAGCAAATACAATAATATAGGTGTTTGTTAAATACTGTTGTACATAAATAATTTTAATATTCAATTATTTTCTACTACTTATTATTAAGCTTTGGAATACAGTATTATAGCACACGCTTAAAAGCAAAGCAGTGCCAAATGTAACGAGGAGGAAGGATGCCCACCCTTGCCATATTTCTCATTTATAACTTGCAAATGACCCAACATATAAATTACTGTACTGCATAGTACAGTAATAAAAAAAAACAACTGTACCATTATAACTATACAACTGTAAGCTTGCAGTGGCTAATCAACCTCTCATGGCAAAAAGGCATAATGCACTTTCGTATCTTTTCCCAATATTCAAATTCAACAAGATACAGGCAATTAAGTTGTGTACTTAAAGTTTGCTTTTAATCCCTTCTAGTTTCTAGGCATCTAATTAATATTGTTGGAAGATATATTCTGTGTGTGAAGCTGGATTGTTTGAGAAGAAAAGTGTGAACTTAAGAGTGCAAGAGATCATGAAGCCACCTTTGGTTTTGCTTCAATATTCATATCTGTTCCAATCACTAATTATACAGGCCACTGTTATAAATATATTAATTTATGCCCTTTTTCTCAAACAATTTTTTGAGAAGAGAGTTCCTTTAAAAAAATCTGACTGCTCTTCAGTATTGTAACAGAAAATGGTTAATTTAATTTCTGAGCAGAGAAACACTCAGGAAAAGAATAACCTGCTTCTTTAAAACTGAGAGCATCAAACCAAAAAGACAAATTAAAGCGAAGAACAAATGTAGATAGTAATAACAAATTCCCTTGTTTTAGAGATGATTAATAGTAGGCACATCTCCATTATTTTCTTGCAGCTTTATCCACATTTTCTAAAAAGTTAAGTAATTCAATGCTACATATTCTGCAAATTATTGTTTTTTCCTGAAGGCAGAAACATTTTCATTTCTGAAAGGTAAATTTATTCTGGTATATTTCTATGAAGCTCACAGAACTAATTATATACCTAAGTACTGATAAGGTCAGTTGATCCCATTTTACGTTACTTATAAATGTATTTATAAATTAGGATAAAATATGGCTTTAAGTCACAGTATAGATTTATAAAAGGCTCCACATAAGATTAATGTTCATATTCAGCAGCTTCTGAAGAAAATGCTCCCTTCTGAAGAAGTAATTGAAATAATTTAAAATAATGTTGGATCAGCAATGAAATCTTGAGACAAAATGAACAGGTGGACTCTAGGAAAACGAATTGATTGGTAGTCTTGGGTTAAAATATGAATTATTATCCATGCAATATGCTTATGTAATCCAATTGCAATGCTGTAATATATTAGAAAATTTAAAAACATAATGCAAATTTGGATTAAAAAATGATTGCTTTACAAATATGTGCTTTTTATATATTTTTTAAATTATCTGTTCTGGACACTGATATAGAGTGATGGGAAGAGGCAACAAACAAAAAATTGTAAAGATTTTCTCCATTGTTGATCTGAAGTGCTCACCACCCATCCTTAAGTTAGCCAAAAACTATACCATCATGAAATTTGCTGCTTTTCTATTGTCAGTTTCTACTCTATTTGTACTGTTCCTGTTCTAATCATGCTTGTTCCCTCTAAGTTAGTGTGTACAGATTTTGTACACCTGGTACATGACCTTAATAGATTTGTTGAATAAAAGAAAAATTACGAGACAACCCAGGCCCAGTTGGGACATAATTTCAGAGCTATTCCCTTATCTAAACAGAGAAACAGAATGAACAAGGGTGGGCAAACAACAGTGGGAGTAGGAACAACTTCTGACTTCCTGCTGGTTTCCCCACCGAGTTTCTGGCAGGGAGTGTTGGAAATTTCTCTCTCCCTTCCTCTATTTTTTCCAACAAGCAGGTAAGTGGCTGCTGCTGGGTGGGGGATGGGGTGAGGGACTGAGATGGACTGGGAAATGGTCACAGAATATTGAACATGAGACATAGCAGCAGCCACCAGCAGCAATGAAGCACCCACAACTTCTTCAAATTTCAATGCCTTGGGAGCCATTCTGTCAGTTATTCCATTTGAGGAACATTGGTTTAAAACCTGTCACCCTATGATGCACCATTTCACCCAGCTAAACATCATAGTAACAAGAGTTTTAGTAGTACACAGTACTATATGTTACTTTTAACAGCTGCTAAGAATAATCTAAGCATGATCTCTTTCATGGATTGGGAACCTCTCATTAAGGGTTTGTGGAGATTTGATTTGGTTCTATCTAGGTTCATGTATAATGCCATAATCTATCACACTGATTTTCTATAATACTAGTATTCATGCAAGGCTAAAGTTATACTGGCCTCTATCACATGATAGTTCAGAGAGATGTAGGAAGATACTGTTCTTTTTCCTGGAAGTATGTATGAGATTAAACTTTAACTATGCCATTTAACTGTGTTTTTTTTGAAAATTATATCTGCTTTATCTACTTATCAGAAGTGACTTTATGTTTCTGTTGAAGCTCTGACATATGGAAGTTTACAATTGGCTGACAAATGTAAATTGCTTTGTGTGTACCATTACAGGTAATCCTCAATTTACAACCACAATTGAGCCCCAAATTTATGTTGCTAAGTGAGACACTTGTTAAAAAAGTTTTTGCCCCATTTTATGACCTTTCTTGCCATGGTGGTTAAGTGAATCTGGCTTTCCCATTGACTTTTGATTGTTAGAACTTCTCAGAAGGTGATCATGTGACTCTGGGGCATTGCAACCGTTATAAATGAGTCAGTTGCCAAGCATCTGAATTTTGATCATGTGACCATGGGGAATGCTGCAATGGTCATAAATGTGAAAAATGGTCATAAGTCATTTTTTTCAGTGCTGTTGGTAACTTTGAACAGTCACTAAATGAATTGTTGTAAGTTGAGGACTATTGGTATTTTTCACACTTCTATATGTGTGTCACAAATTATAAAACCCTGGAAAAACTATTGTCCAATTCTTATAATTTAAAATTGTACTTTTGAAAAAAATAGAACAAATAATTTGCATTGCAGAATCTTTTAAAAATGGGGTCAGTTCAAATGATGGATGTCACAATACAGTTCAGTCATTTAAGGTAGCCAAACATATGCAATGTTTAGCTATTTAGAATAAAAATATTATTCTAGTCTAGAGGAATTAAATTCATTTTTTCTGGTGCAAAAGAAAAGAAGCAACAGAACCAGGGAAGATTTCCATTATCTATTGTAATCACAGATATGGAATTATTTTTAAATTGCCTTTTTCTTCAGTAAGTACTGAAGATCAATAGATTTAAGTGCTGCTAGTCACTGATTCGCTGATCCAGAGATAAGATATTCGGTCTGTACATAAGCTGAAGTTGCACATGAAAGATTTTACACTGTCCCAGGAACAATGGCCGAACAAGCTTCTTGGTGGGCCTATTTGCAATTAATAAATAGCAATTAGTGTAGAATACAGCTTTGACAGAACATCTTTCTCTGATCCAAACTTTGAAATAGTTTTCCTGAGGCAATCAGCTGTACTCCTCTATTTTTTCAGCCAATAGATGCTAACATTTCATACTTAAGGCCTGGTCCCACTGCACTTATGGATGCAAAGAGGATGTAAAACGTTACAAAAACCTTTCCATCCGTTGGAAAACGCTATGCATCCGTTATGTACTCATTGCATATGTGTTTCATATGCTCTATCCATCATGGATCCATCCACTGTGATTTCATCCACGCAAGAAGTTTTGAGCTGCACAAAACTTTGTGAACGGATGAACTTTCCGCCGTGTACGATGTAAAGCCGTGACATACGAGCAACAAACATTCTATGTCCGTTATTATCCGTTAAACGTCCACTGTATCCTCTCTGCATCCTCTGGGCATCCCCTCAACTCACATCTGCTGCAGCTTAAAATGGAAAGAGGGAGGAAACAAAAGGTACACGGAACGTCTATACATCGTTAGTAGCACGGAAATAGAAAGGATGCGCAGTGAACGGTTTGCATCCAATATACATCCGCTAGACTTCCTATGAACATCCGTTTAACAACCCCACTACATACTACCCATGTCCGTTCTTTTCTGTTCTGTTTATGCAAATTTTTGCCACTTTTTGGAGCGGATGACAACGGATGGAGTCACCCCCGAAATTTTGCTCGTCCGCTGTGTCCTTTATGCATACGTTTTGCGTCCGTCGGCTAGTGGGACCGAGCCTTTAATTGAAAAACAGAAAATCTGATCAAGGGCCTGACCTGGTCACAGACACAACCTTTTTGTGAGAGTAATGGCAATATTTGATCTGGTGGGTGATTTAACATCACCATTATGGTCAGGTCACACCTTATGCCACCCCTCAGAGAGACCAGATCCATTCAAGTCGTTTCTCCTTGAGGCTGATAGACCTGAATGGGTTCCAGAGGGAACTGGGGGATATCCCAGGGGTTTTGTTGTATGGCCAAAGCCTTGGAAACCACCAGGAATCAAAAGGTGGCTGGGACTTTGGATACATTTTGTAAGGTCCTGCCTTGCCAGTCTTCTCAAGAAAGCAGAACTCTTGAAGCAAACATTTCAAAAGGAACTTTTATTGGATGACAGCGATAGCAGAAAGAGTGTAGTCAGAATCTGAATTTCCTGTGCCAGAGTGTTCAGTTAAACCATTTCTTTTGAAGCCCCTCCCAATGTCCAGTTCAATTGTGAGTCCTAAAGTGTAAAAATATTGTGAGAACTTCAGGCTGAGAAGGTGATAACAGGCAGTTCTCAGGTGCCCCGATCGATCGTGCTCCTCCAAGTGTTGAGACAAAACAGATGGACCCAGGCACATTCTTCTACCTTTTCATTTCCCAAAAGGTACATCAAAGCAGAAAAAGGAATAAAGGAAAAACCCATGCAAAAACTTCCCCCCCACACCAGAATGGCAGCATCCCAATAGAATCTATGGGACCTGACAGGTTTAGGCCTCTGTACCCTTTCTTGACCCATCACTCCCAATGCTTCCTGTGGTTCACAGAGGAGTTATGGGATCTGAAAAGGCATATCTGCTCCCATTCACCTGACCTTCTCTAAGGCCTGAAAACCTGTTTGACAGTTGTCTTGGGACCCAAAGGAGGAATACCTCACTGGAAGTGGTTGATGGGACTAAAAATAGATCCAATCTCAGCTTCTGCATGCTTTGTTCTCTCCCCCTCCCATAGTTTTACCATAATTTATAATTTTTTTTACAAAACACACACACACACACACACACACACACACACAGAGAGTTTTATTGGCTTTTAACCTTATAAGCTGCTCAGTGTCACCTTGTGGAGAGATGGAAAACAAATTAATAAATAACTAAATTATCCCTAATATTTCCTGCATACTCACCAAAGGTAAAAAAGAAGTAGTCTCATGTTTAAATAATATGCAAATGAAAAATATTCAGCAAATTTAAGCTGAAAGTACAAAATATTTCCTATGTAAAAAATACTGCAGTCTTGAAATGCAAAATCCCACATATTTAATCATTTTTTTGTTAACAAGCACAGTAAAGGCTACATTAGAATTTCTTTCTGGAAATTCAGGATTCTATTACCACAATGGCTTACCATTACCAGTGGAAATTTCATGAGAAGATATGAATAGAGATAATCATTTCACTCAGGAAAAAGGGGAAAGTAAACATGATTATAAAATACAGTACAAGAGTTCAATTTTTCATCCAATGTTAAACTTTGATCACAGAATAACATCTTATCTTAGAATAGTTGAAAACACATTTTAATGCTGATATTCATTCAGAATGTTTCAATATTGCCCAGCTTAAAATTCACTGATTTACCATCTATAACAGGGCTGTCAAACTTGCGGTCTGCAGGCCGGGTGCATCACGTGTTAGTCACACCCATGCCCAGTTTAGGGAAGGGAGAAAAAGTCCTGATACATCATGGGATTCCACCATGATGATGCGAGTTTGACATTCCTGATATACAGTAAGTCTTCTACCAATGTACACAAATATAATTGCTCTAATTTACACCATTTATGCATACTTTGTCATAAATGTTTTCTCCATCAAACATAGCTACCTGGGTCTTCAACATGTAAATGTTCAATTCCATACTCTTTGTTACATCATACAATCTAGCTAACATTTGTCGCAAGTTAGTTCTTAACCAACAATAGGGTATCAACTATATACAAAGTTACATTACATGCATGTTTGCATACACATTGACACATATCAAAAGCATTCCTTTTACAATACATTTATGCAGTGGTGGGATTCAAAAATCCCAACAACTGGGAGAAGGCGGAGCTTCGTCTCAGTGTTACAGCTGCGATCTCGGGGCTCTGAGATCGCAGCTGATATTTTTGCCCCTGGTTGGTCCTAACGGACCTAAACCGTCCCGTAGAGACGGGGATTGTGAAGGGCACAGTCCCAGGATCCCAGAGATATCGCAAAATCTCTGGTTTGATCCGGGAGAAGCCCTTTTGCTGGCGGTGGAAAGGCAGCCTCCAAAGCTGCTGAAGTCGGGACAGCTCCGGAAAGAAAGTGGCTGGAGCGAGCGTGTGTCGGTTGGGTGAGAAACTTCTTTTGTATTGTAAATTGATTGAGACTTGAAAGGACATCCTGAATAAAGAAGAAATCTGTGACTTTATTTTTTTTTGACTGGAATCTGGTTGAGCGGCATTTTTTAAGTGATGTCAAATTGAGGCTTGGATTCTTTCCTTATTTTTTTTTTTTTTCTTTTCTGAGGACTTTAATGTGACTTTGTAGGTAACCGGATTGAATTTTCTCTTATATATATTTTTATGCTTCTTTTGATTTTTTTAATTTTTTTTAGGATAGAGGCTCCCTTTGGTTATCCTTTTTTTTCTTCTTGTTTGAGTTTTTTTATAAATATTTTTTCTTTTGGCTGGGGGGGGAAAGAGTATTAAGAGATGTTGCAACACTGCCAACTAGAGGCTTGAAAATATTTTATTTGAATTGGAGAGAAAAATGTATAAACACTCTTTTTCAAGGACATTTCAATGTGATAAGATAGAGGGAGAACACAGTAAAATATTATTACAGGTGCTTTCCTGGACTCTTATCAACATTTGAGGCTTGGCTTTGAAGCTGCTGGAGAAGACAGTCATAATAAGAGCCTTGGATAAAGAAATAAAGTGCAGTGTGCAGTGCATATATAGATATATATATACTTGTGAAATTCCTACTCGCCAGCCTTTTTGTAAATTTTAATTCTAGTATTTTTGCTTTTTATTTTAAAGGGAAAGCCTCAGAGCTCTTTCTTTTTTTTTTCTGCTTTTTTGCTTCTTCCATCTGGATCACTTTGTTTTTCTTTTTTGATTATTTTTTTTCCTTCTATTTTTTCTTTTTTATGGTGGATTATTTCAATTGGACTAGGGTCTAGAAGAACCTGAAGACCTTTCTTTTTCCTTTTTTCCTTTTTCTTCTTTGGTTTTGGGCTTTTTACTATTGGATTTTTTTTTTTTTTTTTTTTTGGGACTATAATTGGCTACTCTATCAGCTGGATTGAAAGTCAAAGAGAATTTGAAGCTTTGGAAGCATTAAAATGAGCAGGAAACCAAAATCACTCGGCATTTCTGCTTCTACCTCTGCTTCCCCACCATCTGAAGGACAACATTTAATTCAGACAATGTTGAAGCAAGATAAAGAACAAGAAAAAGTAAATTTACAGATGATTATGCAAGGAATCCAAGATATTAAGATAAAAATAGATACTATTGAGCAAAGAATAGAGAAGTCTGATGAAAATATTAAACAAATGATGGGGAAGTATGAGGAGAGATTCCAAAAAATTGAGGAAGAAGGAAAACAAAGAGAGGAGAAGATTGGAAATATTGACACTAGATTAACAGTGGTAGAACAAGAAAAAAATGGGATGTTGAGGTGGGAGATGGAAAGGTCAGAATTTTATCTTAGATTCCAAAATATAGAAGAGGAAAAAGGAGAAAATTTGGCTGCGATAATGATAGAAATGTTGGCAGGTGTTCTGGAAATTACAGAGGAAAAGATGATGGATGGAGTAGATGAGATATATCGAGTTTATACAAGATATGCGATGAGAAATAAACTACCAAAGGAAGTTCATATTAGATTTACAAAAAAATCCATCAAAACGCAAATATTACAAGTGGTAAGAGAGAAAACATTGAAATATAAAGGCAAAGAGATTGTGGTTTTAAAACAAATACCTAGAAGAGTGAGAGAGATGAGAAGAGAATACCGATTTCTGACCAAAATGCTACTGGAAAATAAAGTGAACTATAGATGGCTGATACCAGAAGGACTAATCTTTACGTGGCAAGAGCAGAGACATAGAATTGACTCGATTGAAAAAGCAGAACTTTTCTATGCAGAATTTTTTGGAAGAAGAAGAGAGGAGGCAGAGAAAGAGGTCTCATTAATTGAGTTTCAGGAGGAACAACTGGAGATTGAAAAAGAGAAAGGAGTTGTAGGTGGACAGGTAGACAGTAAAGAACAACGTGAAGTGAGAGCTACGAGAGCTGTTAGACCTAAATATAAAGCATAATTATGGAAGAAAAAAAACTGATTACAATGAATATAAATGGACTTAACTCAGCTGTTAAAAGAAGGAAAACTTTTCATAAATTAGAGAAATTAAAATTTGACATAATTTGCTTACAAGAAGTTCATATTAAAAAACAACATGAGCAATTGTTAGTACAGCCAAAATTAGGGAAAATATTTACTTCTTTGATTCAATGTAAGAAAAGAGGAGTGGTTCTCTACATTAAAGAGGATATCCCAGCAAAACTGATTTACACGGATGAAGACGGAAGAGTATTAATGGTGGAAATAATGGACAATAATAGAAAAATACTCCTGATTGCAATTTATGCTCCGAATGATAAACAAGAAGAGTTTTATAAAAAACTACATATGGAAATAATTAGACTGGACTATGTTAACATAATTATGATGGGAGACTTTAATGGAATTGTGGACAATAAACTGGACTATATAACAACAACAACAAAACAAAATAGAAAGGTTCTCCCTAAATCTTTTTTTAAAATGACAGATGAATTAACCTTAAAAGATATTTGGAGAGAAAGAAACGTTAAAGCCAAACAATATACTTTTTACTCTAATAGACATTTATCATGGTCCAGATTAGATATGATTTGGATTTCAACAGAATTAATGTCCATTATTCAAGAAACAAGTATTGAAATAAGTACTTGGGCAGACCATAGTCCAATGACAATTAAATGGAAGGGACAAAAAAAAAAAAGATCGAGATGGACATTAAACAACACTATTTTAAAGGAGAAAGACTTTATACAATGGATGGAGAAGGAATTGGTTTTTTTCTTTAAAGAAAACAAAAAAGAAGATACTTCAATACAGAATGTTTGGGATACAATGAAGGCATATGCTAGAGGTTTGATAATAGATTATACAAGAAAAAAGAATATTAGGAAAACACAAGCCTCCAAGACCTTGGAAGATGAATATAAAAGACTTGAAAAAGAACTACAGAAAATGCCACAGAAAAAAGGTATTAAATTGAAACTGGATGTAATTAAGCATAAAATGGAATTAATAGAGAAAGAAGAACTGGCACAGAAAATTAGAAATTCTAAACAGAATTATTTTGAAGACGCAAATAAACCAGGTAGATGGCTAGCATATAAACTGAGAAAGGAGAAGGAATCAAGAAAAATATTGAAACTAATAGATGATCAAGGCCAAGTTTGTTGTGGTAATAAGGAGAAAAAGGAAATTATTCGAGATTTCTATGGGCAACTATATAAACAAGAGAATATTGATGAGGAAAAAATTAAACAGTATTTACAGAATATTAACTTACCGAAGATACCTAAAGAGACTGAAGAAATGTTAGAAAGTAATATAACAATGATGGAATTAAATGAAGCATTTAAGAGACAAAACAATAGGAAAGCATCAGGTCCAGATGGGCTTCCGGCAGAATTCTATAAAAAATTTCAAGAATCATTGAACATCCCATTGTTAGAAGTTATGAATGAAGTTATGTTAAAGAAGATGACACCCAAAACATGGTCAGAGGCTTATATTACACTTATCCTAAAAGAAGAGGCTGACCCGTTGCAAATTAAGAATTATAGACCTATTTCCTTATTGAATGCAGATTATAAAATCTTTGCTTCAATTTTAGCAGAAAGACTGAAAAAATATTTAAATAATTTTATTCACCCAGATAAAAATGGATTTCTGCCAAAGAGACAAATTAGAGACAATATGAGAGTAATCTTGGATACTTTGGAATATTATGAGGCTCATCCTGAGAAGCAAATGGCTTTGATATTCCTAGATGCTCAAAAGGCATTTGACAACGTGAACTGGAGATTTATGTTATTACTATTGGAACAGATGGGTTTTGCCAGAAAATTTATTCAAGCAATAGAAGCCATATATAATAAACAGACAGCAAAGGTAATGTTGGAGGGAGAATTTACAGATCTTATTAATATAAGAAAAGGCACAAGACAAGGGTGTCCCCTATCTCCTTTGTTATTCGTATTGACTTTGGAAGTGTTGAATAGAAATATTAGGGATGACAAAAGTATAAAAGGAATGAAAATTAAAAAGGAAGAATTCAAACTACAAGTTTTTGCTGACGACTTAGCTTTTATTCTGGAAGACCCGTTAGAAACCGCTCCAAAGTTATTGGAAAAGATAGAGACATATGGTGAGATGGCTGGCTTGAAAATAAATAAAGATAAAACAAAGATCTTGACAAAAAACATGTTACTGAGACAAAGAGAAGAACTGACAGATCTTTTGAAAATCCAAGTTACAAATAAGGTTAAGTATCTGGGGATATATTTGACAGCAAGATGTAGCACATTAAAAGAGAATAATTATATTAAACTCAAACAACAGATAATTACAGACTTGAAGAAATGGGAAAACTTGCAATTGTCATTAATAGGGAGAATTTCAACAATTAAGACGAATATTTTACCCAGAATTTTATTTCTCTTTCAAACAATACCAATTAGACTTGGAAAAGGCTATTTTGAAGACTTAAATAAAATCATGTTGAAGTTTATATGGCAAGGTAAAAAAGCGAGAATAAAGTTAAAGCTTTTGCAAGATGCTAAAATTAGAGGAGGTTTTGGCCTGCCTAATTGGGAACTGTATTATCAAGTTGCAAGTTTGATGTGGGTCAAAGAATGGATAACTTTAAGAAAACATAGATTGTTGATATTAGAAGGACATGATTTACTGTTGGGCTGGCATGCTTTTTTATGGTACAAGGGAACTAAAACACAGGGGTATTTTAGAAGACATTATATACGGGAGTCTTTGTGGTTAAATTGGGAGAAGATAAAAAAACAATGTTATTTGAAAATTCCAGTTTGGTTATCGACTATTGAAGCATTTTCTTATCCTATGATCTATAAAAAGAACAAACAGTTAGATATGGGGAATTGTTGGATGAAAAGGGTGGACTTAAATCGATTCAAAACTTAAGAGGAACAAGGCATAAGGATGAATTGGTTTTCATATGCGCAAATACACTCAAGATATGATGAAGATTTTAAAATGGAAGGATTCTATGATAAACAGACTGATTTAGATAAGATATTGATGGGTACTGATGAGAAAGTAATTAAAAAATTATATGGTTATTTATTGGGAATTAAGTTAGAGGAAGAACAAGTTAAAGAAACTATGATTGCTTGGGGGAAGAATTTTGGATATGGGATTGATTTAGAGGAATGGCAAAAATTGTGGTCTCAAAATTATAAAATGACAATGTCAACAGCATATAAAGAAAACTTGTATAAGAGGTTTTACAGGTGGCACTTCCCCCCGACAAGAATAGCAAGAATGTTCAAGAACAAATCTGAAAAATGTTGGAAATGTCATCAGATACCTGGCTCATACTATCATATGTGGTGGACTTGTGAGGATGCCAGAAAATATTGGACTAAAATTCACATGTGGTTGGAAAAAATGACAAAGAAACACATAGATTTGAAACCAGAGATTTTTTTATTGGGAATTTTACCTGATACATATAATAAAGACTTGAAATATTTGATTGTAAATGTATTAACAGCGGCTAGGATTGTATTTGCTAAAAATTGGAAGAATGAGAAAATACCATTACAGGAAGAAATTATTAAGAAAATATTGGAATGTGCTGAGATGAGTAGATTGACATTTGAAATTAGAGAGCAAGAAGATAAACAATTTTATGAAATTTGGGATCTTTTTTATCAATGGCTAGATGATAAAATACGATAATAGAACATTAATATTATATCTATAAAGGATTTTTAGGATTGATTTGTTATGATTATATGATTTGTTATAGAATAAATTGTTTAAAGTATTGTTATCTCACAAAGCATGAATGATTAAAAGTATAGTCAAAAATTTTTTTTTCTTTTTTTTTAGTAATATTAGGATATGGATTGACAATATGAATTGTTATGCAATATAATTGTAATTGACTATAAAATGAATGCACAAAACTGATGAACCAACCGACACACCGGAAGTATATATGAGAGTAGATGTTTTTAATGTTTTGTATGTTATGTGTGTTTGTAGAAAATTAATAAAACTCTTTTCAAAAAAAAAAAAAAATACCAACAACTGGTTCTCTGCCTGGTTGCTGGGTGGCTATGGCCATGGTGGGCGTGGCCCACAGGAACTGCTTGGGAGGGCCATTTTTTGCCTTCCCCAGAATCCGGAGGCTTCCCTTGGGCCTCTGGGAGAGCAAAAATGGTCTCCCCCGGGCTCCAGAGGCCCTCCAGAAGCCGGAAACAGGCCAGTTTCTGGACTTCCAGAAGGGTCATTTTTCACCCTCCCAGAGTCTCCGCACGGAACCTGCACTCACCTTCATCCACATTGGGTCGCATGGAGACTCCTTGAAGGAGCAGGGTGAGGTGGGAGGGGCCAGCCAGTTAGTTCAACTGTTTGGTGAACCATACATCCGGTTCGCCTGAAGTGCCCCGAACCGGCTGAATCCCACCCCTGCATTTATCCATAAACTAAAAAAAAAAACCACATATCATTATTGTATTACTTCATCAATGTTGAATAATTTGCTAAATATTTCATTTACTTTTCTCCATGCTTTATTTGTATGACTCTTATTTTGATCTGTATTAGCATAAATAGTAATTCAAATGTATTCACTTTAGTACTTTTAAAAAAATTAATAAACATATTTTTCACATTCATACATTTTTTAATAACCTGGTTGACACAATAGTTTCATGAACTTATGGAAATTGATCCAACAGTAAATACACAATACTTTGGAATCCTTGGTGCTCTCTGAGCTTCACTAATCCTTTTGCTCTCTCTCTCTCTCTCTCTCTCTCTCTTTTCCTCACTCCCTTCTAGCACTGAAGATGTTACCTATCAGGTAAGAAAATGTCTGCAAGCAAACAACCTAGCTTAGAGAGCATCAAGGGCTCCTTAGTTATAAACCATGAACTATAAATATTTTCTTCTATTGATAACAAAGTACTTTCTTGTAAATTCCTTTTTATGATTAAGTTACTTATTTCATTTTCAAGTGTGTAATTATGGTAGTATTTGATTATAGCAGCTAAAGGAGCTGAATTCTTTTTCCTGACCTCCCTTCTGCTATTCTGATAAGCAGTAGTGACATGGCAATAAAACAATAAACTAATTTATTTATTTGCATCTGTCCAAACATTTTAAAGTTAACTCACTTTCTCTTCTGGAGATATGTGTAGTTTATAATCTCAAAGTGTGCAGAGCTACATCTATATTCTGGCCCACTCTCACTCCCTTTGCAGTTAAGTGATTACCTGGCAGCTAGACTTGTCTCTTTCAGGCTGGCAGGACATGGTTTTCCTCTTTTCAGTTTCTCTCTTCAGTTTCCACAGAAGCTATCTGTATCAGGATAAAATTACTGTTTTATATCCAGTTGTATTTTCCTTTCTGTGTATTATAGTAAAAAAAACAAACAAGAAAAATCTATGCCTGCGGCAACTTATAACATAATTATTTCATATTATTCCAAGCAGCTTCCATACCACAGGCCTAAAAATGATCAATTACGATTAAAAAAAAAGTTGCAAGTCTGAACGTGCTTCCATCTTCCCTCTTTTACCTTCATGTGAATTAGGGAAAGCCTGTCTTACACTACTTCAAGAATAACTACCTTCATATGGGTTTAAACCATGTTTACTGTGAACTGCCTTTGTAGGGAGTCTTCCCTGTCTGTCATGGCTATCCTCTAAATTCACTACAGTACAGTACTCCAGGAGAACACCATGGGCGATTATATCCAGAGTATTTAGAGTATATGGGTGATTATATCCAAAGTATTTCGATCTACCAGTATAAAGAAAACTGAATGCCTATCATACAAGTGAGAGTTCATCCACAAGAGGTCACTGTTGCCTCTTTCCCAGAACTTTTCCTACTCAACTCCTATCATTTTCTTTAAGATCTTTCTTAAAACTGCAGGGTTGGAAACTGAGGGCGAGATGTGGGATCAAGAAATCACCTTTTTAAAGAGAATGCATGACTCTGTTTTTGGGCAGTAGGACAATGAAGCACCTCAAAATGCTCCTTCATCCCTGCCTTAACAACTCAAAGAAGGAAAGGAAGGAAAGACGTTGAGTCCCCAGGTGGAAGAACTGAAAATATCAAGAAATGAACTATAACCTTAGAGACAAGAAAATGGAAAGATTTTAGAATTAAAATGAATTCAAACTAGACATAAGGATAAGATGTATTTGTATTCCTTTTGCATTCTGTAAAATCTGCTATTAAGACCTATATTGCTGCAATATTTGATTCTGAAAAACAAATCTATAATAGGAAGATATAACATGCATTAAATTGTAGCCTTTGACTATCTGTTCACATGAAATAAGTTGCTTCACAAGAGTGCTTGGTTGAAGCCTAAGTCATTTTATGTTACAATGCTTTTTTATTCTGAGTGGCATTTTTAAAAAGGTACTGAAATTAAATGCTACAAACCCTTCCCCATCCCCATTGATTAAAATGTAACATTAAAAAATCTATGTGGTGAAGCTTGTGCTTTGGAGAATGCCTTAAGTAATTATTATGTTGCTTATGAGTGAGGTTTCGATTTGCTACTTTTTATTAAATTTAGTGAAGGGGGAAAAAGTCCTGGTATGTCACATGACACTGCCGTGACACCACGAGTTTGATACCCCTGATCTACAGATTCCTCCTTGCTTTATCTTTAGTTAGCACAGCTCTTTCAACTTTAGTAAAAACCATTACACAGATACAGGTCATTTACCTTTGTTAAAACTTATTATACATTATAATGTCCTCTTATCCTTGCAACAACCTCAAATTTCAATTAATTAATTCTTGAAGACTCTTACTATCATGGTTTCAACAAAGAAGAAATTTTGGGGGCGGAGCTGGTGTCGCGACGATACCACATGTAATCTTGGAGGTCTGAGATTGCATATCTTTGCCCCTGGACGGTCCAAACGGACCTAAACTGTCCCGAAGAGACAGTGATAGTGAAGGGCGCATCCTGTAGATCTCAGGGATACTGCAAAGTCCCTGGTTGATCCAGGAGAAGCCCTTTTTGCCAGTGGCAGAGAGGCAGCCATTAAAGTCTGCTGAAGTTGGGACAGATCCGAACGGAAGAGGCTGAAAGAGAAAGTGTGTTGGTTTGGTGAGAACTTTTCTTTTATTATTCTAAGACTTAAAAGGACTTTAAAGGACACCCTAAGGAAAAAAAGGAATCTGTAAAAGTTTTGACAGAACTGAATAAGTGGCGGTTTTAAACAGAAGTGTCAAACTAAGGCTTTGCTTTTTTTTTTTTCTTCTTGTGGCTGGACTTCTATTGTGATTTTGCACTTGCTAACTGGACTGGTCTTTTCTCTATCTATATCTATTTTTTTTTCTTTTCTTTTTTGACTTTGTAATATTTTAGGTTAGAGGCTCCCTTTAGATATTTTTATATACTTGTTTTTTATTCTTTTTAATTTTTATTACATTTTGTCCAGGAAAGGAGGGGGAGAGTGAGAGTAAAGAAATTTTGTAACACTGCCAACTAGTGGCTTGAAAATATTTTAGATGAAGCTGAGAAAGAAAGCTCTGAAATTCTTTTTCAAGGACATTGCTATGTGGTAAGGATAGAGGGAAGAGCATGGGAGAGTGTTATTGCAGGTGTTCTTCTGGATTTCTATCAACAATTGAAACTTGGCTTTGAAGCTTGGAGAGAGTTATGACAAGAGCCTTGGATAATTAAATAAAGTGCAGTGTGTCTTTTTTATTTTCTTAAGTTGTGCCACCCCTCCTTACCAGCAGTACTGTTCATTTTTTCTTTTTAAAATCTTTATTTTTTTAATATTTCCATTGTTGCTTTGTATTTTAAAGGGAAAGCCTCAACATTTTCTTTTTTTTTCCCTTTCTTCTTTGGGACTTTTTGTTTTGCAATCTATTCTTTTGGTTCACTTTTATGTTTTTTTTATTTGAGAACTCTCAATTGGATTAAGGTGTGAAAGAACCTGAAGAATTATTTTTACTTTCTCATATTTTTTTTGCTCTTTTTAAACCTTTTTATTTTTCTCCTTCCTTTTTACCTAATTATTGATTGGATTAAGGTTAAGAACCTGAAGATTTTTTTCTCCTTTTCTTTTTATTATTATTGGGTTTTTCTCTCTACCATTCTTATTTTTCATTTTGGATTATAATTGGCTATTCCATAATTGGTTTTGGGTTTAGAAGAACCTGAAGATCCCAAATTGTTTAAAATGAGTAGGAAGTTTATAGCTTCTGGCTCCTCAACTTCTACTTCCGCCTCCCCACCGTCTGGAGGACAATGTTCAATTCAGACAATGTTAGAGCAAGACAAAGATCAGGAAAGAGTGACTCTACAGATGATTATGCAAGGAATCCAAGACCTTAAAATAAAATCAGACACCATTGAAAAGAGAATAGAAAACATTGAGCAAAGAACAGAGAATATTGAACAAAGAATAGGGAAAACTGATGAAAAGGTGGAGAATATTCAACAAATGATGGTGAAGTATGATGAGAGATTCCAAAAAATTGAAGAAGATAAACAAAGAGACAAGAAGATTGGAGATATTGATAGCAGATTAACAGTGGTTGAACAAGATAAAAGTGGGATGCTGAAATGGGAGATGGACAGATCAGAATTCTATCTCAGATTTCAAAACATAGAGGAAGAAAAAGGACAAAATATAGCTGAGATAATGATAGAAATATTGGCTGAAGCTTTGGAAATAACAGAAGAGAAGATGATGGATTGAGTAGATGAGGTATACCGAGTTTTTACAAGATATGCGATGAGAAATAACCTATCAAGAGAAGTTCATATCAGATTTACAAAAAAAGCCATTAAAACACAAATATTACAAGTGGTAAGAGAGAAAACATTGAAATACAAAGGCAAGGAGATTGTGGTTTTAAAACAAATACCCAGAAGTGTGTGAGAGATGAGAAGACAATATCAATTTCTGACTAAAATGCTATTGAAAAAAGAGGTGAATTATAGATGGCTAATTCCAGAAGGATTAATGTTTACATGGCAAGAACAGAGACCTAGAATTGACTCAATTGAGAAAGCAGAATTATTTTATGCAGAATTTTTTGGAAGGAGAGAGGAGGAGGCAGAAAAAGAGATTTCACTAATTGAATTCCAAGACGACCAAATGGAGACTGAAAAAGAAGAAGGTGCAATAGGTGGATTGGTGGAGACTAAAGAACAATGTGAACCAAGATCTACGAGAGCTGCCAAACCTAATTATAAAGCATAATCATGGAAGAGAAAAACTGATTACAATGAATATAAATGGACTTAATTCAGCTGTTAAAAGAAGGAAATTTTTTCACAAATTAGAGAAACTAAAATTTGACATAATTTGTCTACAAGAAGTACATATTAAAAAACAATATTAACAATTGTTGGTAGTCAAAATTAGGGAAAATATTTACTTCTTTGACTCAATGTAAGAAAAGAGGAGTGGTTTTATATATTAGACCATCTTAGCAAAATTGATTTATACCGATGAAGACGGAAGAGTATTAATGATGGAAATAATGGACAATAATACGAAAACACACTTGATTGCAATTTATGCTCCGAATGAAAAACAAGAATTTTATAAAAAATTACACATGAAAATAATTGAACTGGACTATGTCAATATAGTTATGATGGGAGATTTTAATGGAATTTTAATGGAATTGTAGACAATAAACTGGACTATATAGCAACAACAACAAAGCAAAATAGACTCTCCCCAAATCCTTTTTTTAAAATGATAGATGAAATAAACTTAAAAGAAAAGGAGAGAAAGAAATGCTAAAACCAAACAATACACTTTTTACTCAAATAGACATTTAACATGGTCCAGAATAGATATGGACTTCAACAGAACTAATATCTAATATTCAAGAAACAAATATCGAAACAAGTACTTGGGCAGACCACAATCCAGTGACAATTAAATGGAAAGGACAAAAAAGAAGATCAAAATGGATGTTAAATAATACTGTTTTAAAGGAGAAGGATTTTATACAGTGGATGGAGAAAGATTTATTGAGAGAAAATAAAAAAGAAGACACTTCAATCCAGAATGTATGGGACACAATGAAGGCATATGCTAGAGGCTTGATAAGAGACTACACAAGGAAAAGGAACATCAGGAAAAGGCAAGCCACAGAAGCTTTAAAAGATGAGTATAAAAGACTCGAAAAAGAACTACAGAAAACACCACAGAAAAAAGACATTAAGCTAAAACTGGACACAATTAAACATAAAATGAGTTTAATAGAGAAAGAATTAGCACAGAAAATTAGAAGTGCTAAACAGAATTATTTTGAGGATGCAAACAAACCAGGTAGATGGTTAGCATACAACTGAGAAAGGAGAAAGAATCAATGAAAATACCACAGTTAATAGATGATCAAGGTCAAGTTTGCCACAGCAATAAAGAGAAGAAGGAAATCGTTCGAGACTTTTATGGGAAATTATATGAGAAAGAGAATATTGATGAGGAAAAAGTTAAACAGTATTTACAGAATGCTAATCTACCTAAGATACCTAAAGAGACTGAAAAAATGTTAGAAAGCAATAACAATGATGGAGTTAACTGAAGCACTTAAGAAAAAATAATGGGAAGGCACCAGGCCCAATTCAGACTTATGGCAGAATTTTATAAAACATTACAAGAATCGCTGAACCTTCCTTTGCTAGAAGTTATGAATGAAGTTATGTTAAAGAAGAAGATACCTAAAACATGGTCAGAAGCTTATATTACACTTATTCCAAAAGAAGAGACTGATCCATTACAAATTAAGAATTATAGACCCATTTCTTTATTAAATGCAGATTATAAAATTTTCGCTTCAATATTGGCAGAGAGACTCAAAAAATATTTAAATAATTTTATTCATTCTGACCAAAATGGATTTCTGCCAAAGAGACAAATTAAAGATAATATGAAAGTAATATTGGACACTTTGGAATATTATGAGGCTCACCCAAAAAAACAAATGGCTTTGACATTTTTAGATGCACAAAAGGCATTTGATAATGTGAACTGGAGATTTATGTTATTATTATTGGAACAGATGGGCTTTGCCAGAAAATTTATTCAAGCAATACAATCCATATATTATAAACAAACGGCAAAGGTAATGATAGAGGCAGAATTAACAGACTATCAATATAAGAAAAGGGACAAGACTGGTTGCCCACTATCACATTTGCTATTTGTATTAACTCTGGAAGTGTTAAATAGAAACGTTCGAGATGAAAAGAGTATAAAAGGAATGCAAATTAAAAAGGAAGAATTTAAATTGCAAGCTTTTGCGGATGAGTTGGCCTTTATTTTAGAAGAGCCTTTAGAAACAGCACCAAAACTATTGGAAAAGATAGAGGCATATGGCAAGGTGGCCGGCTTGGAAATAAACAAAGATAAGACAAAGATTTTGACAAAGAATATGCTACTAAGACAAAAAGAAGAATTGGCAGATGTGTTGAAAATTCAAGTCACGAATAAGATTAAGTATTTGGGGATACATTTGACAGCAAGATGTAGTACATTAAAAGAGAACAATTACATTAAACTTAAACAGATAGCATTAGACTTGACGAAATGGGAGAACCTACAAGTGTCATTAATAGGGAGAATATCAACAGTCAAAATGAATATTCTACCCAGAATTTTATATTTGTTTCAAACAATACCAATTAGGCTTGGAAAGGACTATTTTGAAGATTTGAATAAAATTGTGTTGAAATATATATGGCAAGGTAAGAAAAGAAGAATAACAAGTTAAAACTCTTACAAGATGCTAGAACTAGAGGAGGGTTTGGTTTGCCTAATTGGGAGTTGTACTACCAAGCTACAAACTTGATATGGGCTAAGGAATGGATAACATTAAGAAATACTAGATTGTTGACATTATAAGGACATGATTTGTTGTTGGGGTGGCATGCTTTTTTATGGTACAAGGGAACTAAAACACAGGCTTATTTTAGAAGACATCATATACGGGAGTCTCTGTGGTTAAATTGGGAGATTAAAAGACAATGCTATTTGAAAATTCCAGTCTGCTTATCGACTATTGAAGCATTTTCCTATCCTATAACATACAAGAAGGAACAGTTAGATATTTTTGAAATTTTGAATGAAAAGGGTGAACTTAAATCTATGCAAAAATTAGAGGAACAAGGTATAAAGATGAATTGGTTTTCATATGCACAAATACATTCAAGATATGATAAAGATTTTAAAACAGAAGATTTTTATGATAAATTGACTGATTTGGATAAGATTTTGACAGGTACTGATGAAAAGGTGATTAAAAGATTATATGGATATTTACTAGAAATTAAATTAGAAACTATGATTGCGTGGGGGAAGAATTTTGAATATGGGATTGATTTAGAGAAATTGCAAAAATTGTGGCTTCAAAATTATAAAATGACAATGTCAACAGCATGTAAAGAAAATTTGTATAAGATGTTTTACATGTGGCATTTTCCCCGGACAAGAATAGTGAGAATGTTCAAGAATAAATCTGAAAAATGTTGGAAATATCATCAGACACCTGGCTCATATTACCATGTGGTGGACTTGTGCAGATGCTAAAAAATACTGGACTAAAATCTACACGTGGTTGGAAAAAATGACAAAAAAACATATAGACTTGAAGAGATATTTTTAATGGGAATTTTACCAGATACATATAGCAAAGATTTAAAATATTTGATTTTAAATGTATTAACAGCGGCTAGGATTGTATTTGCTAAAAACTGGAAAAATGAGAAAATACCATCACAGGAGGAAATTATTAAGAAAATATTGGAATGTGCTGAAATGAATAGATTGACATTGAAATTAGAGAACAAGATGATAAACAATTTTACAAAATTTGGGACCTTTTCTATCAATTGGTAGATAACAAAATACAATAATAGAATATGCAGAATTTTAGAAAATAATGGATATATAAAGATGTATTTCTTTTCTTTTTCTTATTATTATAAAATGTTTATTATTATTATAAAATTATTAGCATAAAATGTTTTCAGGATAGATTTGGGAGGACTACATGAATTGTTCTAAAATAAATGAAGTAAAATATAGTTATCTCGCAAAATATGAATGAACAAAACTACAGTCAAATGACTAATTAATAATACTAGAGTATTCAATTTTTGATGGATAATATGAGTTATTATATAATGTAAATGTAATTGAGACTATGAAATTGATGCACAAAAAATTTGTAAACCAACTGACACACTGCTTGTACACTTATGGAAGAAAGCTGGATGTTTTTATGTTTTGTTTGTCTTTGTTTGTTTTTAAAAACCAATAAAATATTTAAAAAAAAGAAGAAGAAATTTTAAAGCTGATGCAGGCCTGCAAAATAAAGCACTTTAGTTTTTCCACTAATGTAACAAAATTGTTTATTGTCTCTCAAAGCTATCATTTTATGGGGTGGAGGGGTTCCATTACTATGGTGATGAGTGCACCATTGGGAGACCTGAAAGAAGAGGTTAGGGCTGAATTGTAATACAGAATTTGTACATATGTGGTTGCTTAGGACTTCAAAATAAAAATAAAACAATTACCCCAAGCTCATAATTTCACACCATACTTTCTTATAATTTAAATTTTAGGTTTCATCATTCTTTTCCAAAATAAGCACACCTATGCCCAAATTATCTGTTTCTCTGAATTGCATTTGTGACTTTATTATAAACTCCTTGAAATATTCAAACAGCAATAGCACTTAGACTTACAGGTGAAACTCGAAAAATTAGAATATCGTGCAAAAGTTCATTTATTTCAGTAATGCAATTTAAAAGTTGAATCTAATATATGAGATAGACTCATTACATACAAAGCAAGATAGTTCAAGCTGTGATTTGTCATAATTGTGATGATTATGGCTGACAGCTCATGAAAACCCAAATCCACAATCTCAGAAAATTAGAATATTACATGCAATCAATAAAACAAGGATTGTGCATAGAACAATACGTGCTTTGGGCCCGTTTTGCAGCAAGTACTGCCTCAATGCAGCGTGGCATGGAAGCTATCAGCCTGTGGCACTGCTGAGGTGTTATGGAAGACCAGGATGCTTCAATAGCGGCCTTTAGCTCTTCTGCATTGTTCGGTCTCATGTCTCTCATCTTTCTCTTGGCAATGCCCCATAGATTCTCTGTGGGTTCAGGTCAGGCGAGTTTGCTGGACAATCAAGCACAGTAATCCCACGGTCATTGAACCAGGTTTTGGCGCTTTTGGCAGTATGGGCAGGTGCCAAGTCCTGCTGGAAAATGAAGTCAGCATCCCCATAAAGCTCATCTGCGGAAGGAAGCATGAAGTGCTCCAAACTCTCCTGGTAGACGGCTACGTTGACCCTGGACTTAATGAAGCACAGTGGACCAACACCAGCAGATGACATGACTCCCCAAATCAACACAGACTGTGGAAACTTCACACTGGACTTCAAGCATCTTGCAGTGTGCGCCTCTCCATTCTTCCTCCAGACTCTGGGTCCTTGGTTTCCAAATGAGATGCAAAGGTTGCTCTCATCAGAAAAGAGGACTTTGGACCACTGAGCAACAGACCAGGTCTGTTTTTCTTTAGCTTGGGTAAGAAGACACTTCTGATGTTGTTTGTTGTTCAGGAGCGGCTTGACAAAAGGAACTTCACATTTGAAGCCCATGTCCAGGATCCATCTATGTGTGGTGGCTCTTGATGCGCTGACTCCAGCCTCAGTCCACTCCTTGTGAAAGTCCTCAACACTTTTGGATGGCCTTTTCTTGACAATCCTCTCTCGGCTGCATCATCCCTGCTGCTTGTGCCCCTTTTTCTTCCACACAAAAATTTTCCCTTCCACATAACTTTCTATTAATGTGCTTTGATACAACACTTTGGGAACATCCAACTTCTTTTGCAATTAGCTTTTGAGGCTTTCCCTCCTTATGGAGGGTGTCAGTGAAGGTTTTCTGCACAACTGTCAGGTCAGCAGTCTTTCCCATGATTGTGCTTCCTACTTGAACCAGACTGAGAGACCATTTAAAGGATCAGGAACCCTTTGCGAGTGTTATGGCTTCATTAGCTGATTGGAATGAGACACTTTGAGCCTAGAATATTGAACCTTTTCACAATATTCTAATTTTCTGAGATTGTGCATTTGGGGTTTGCATGAGCTGTAAGCCATAATCATCACAATTATGCCAAATCACAGCTTGAACTATCTTATTTTGCATGTAGTGAGTCTATCTCATATATTAGGTTCACCTTTTAAGTTGCATTACTGAAATAAACGAACTTTTGCACAATATTCTAATTTTTCGAGTTTCCCCTGTATATTCCCCTTCACAGTGCTTTATGTGTGTTAAATCTTTATGCTGATGGCACTAAAGCAATATGGAAGTTAGTCTGCATTTAACTGCGACCAACATCAAAGCCAATAGCCTTGGCTGACTAAATCGTTGTTGTTGTTTTTTTGCCTCACGTCCATCTACAAGAAGCACATAAAGTTTTGTAAGTTTTCAAAGCCTCGGGATTACTACGAAGAAGAAGAAAAAAAAAAAACTTGCCCTGACCTCGGACTTTCCTGCTCCTCCACCGCCAAGAATTACCAAGTAACTTCTCGGGAAACCAGGGTCGTTCTGCATCGCCGAACTTTAAAAAGCTTGATATTAAGATTTCCCAAGTCCAGGGAAACGAGCTCTCCTACCTATTGTCAAGCCAACGAACCAACCAACTGCCCTTCCCACCACAACCAAGTCACGGACTCCCCCATCAAAATAACAGCTTTCGGCTTGGCCCAGCACAGTCCCGCCTCCCAGGATCTTGGACGCCGCCTCAGTCGCTCCTCTTAACCACGGCGCCGAAGGTTGTAGGTGACCTTGGCGCCTGAAAAAAACCGTGCCCTAAGACTGAGGCGCTTGCGAAGGGACGCTAGGAAGCCCGCACGAGGCTTAGTTTGATGAAGCGATTCCGGCGTTCGCTACCGCCAGCTCTATGAAATGAGGACCCCCACCGCTCGCGCCCGGCCGGCCCCGCGCGCTCACGCGCGCCCTCGCGGCCTTCTCTTGGTCTTTTCCTTTCCCCCCCATAACTCGGTGCAGAGGTAGCGGTGGAAGTGGCCGGACTCGCGCGGACAGAGGCCGCCGTTCCCCCTGCGTAGAACCCACCGAGTCTCCTCCCTGGTGCCTTCCCATCTTCCACTTCTTCACACGCACGCAGGCGGGCGCGCGGAACTCTCACGGTGAGGGGAAAAAAAAAAAAGTAAAGAAGAGCGGTTTCGGGAAGACGGTTGAGCGCGGCGGCGGCGGCGTGTGTGGGGGTGGGGCGAGGTGGAAGCGTGGGATGTCCGCGCGTTGCCAATCACGTGGGCGCCGAGCACGCGCCCGCGGTGTTGCGGTCGGACCTTCAAGGATCGACCAGGTTGCCTAGGATCGTTAGGCGCCCGCTGACAGGTGCGGTCCGGGTCGGAACTGGCCGAGCGCGCTCGCGCGCGCGCGCGGGGAGAGAGGATGCAGGCGGGCGGCGGGAGGGAACGTGAGGTACAGGAGGTATTTGAAGACTGCCTTTGCATTCCCGGTGGCACGCGTTTTCCGTCTCCCCGACATCTGTCCCCTCTGCCGTCCCGTCGCCTCGGCTTTCTTTTTCTTCGCTCCTCTCCCCTCCCCTCCCCTCGAATCCTGTAACGCGTTGTTCTTCTCTCCTTCAGTAAGCGATGCCCTCGGCCACCAGCAGCGCGATGGCGAGTAGCGGCAGTAAAACGGGCAACGAGGCAACGGTAGCGGCGGCTTCTTCTCAGGCAGCGGTTTCGGGCGGCACTACGAGTTCGGTGCAGACGGAGGCCATGAAGCAGATTTTGGGTGTCATCGATAAGAAGCTGCGTAATTTGGAGAAGAAAAAGGTACGGAGGCTGGGTCTGTCTCTCTTTCTCCCCTTCTTCCCCCCCCCCTTTTCCCGGGAGTTGTGACGGTGGGAATTAACGTTGACTGGAGCGAATGGCGGTAACTGAGGAGACTTTCCCTTTCCTTGCGCTTCCCCGCCTGCTCTTTTGTTTCTAGTCGGAGGGGCGGCGTTTCCTTCAAGTCTGAACGCGCTTTCCGCGTCCTTTTGGCTTTCAAGGGCTGCTTTTCTTCCCCCTCACCCTCCCTCGCCGATCCAAACGGGCTAACCGGAGACTTGATCTCTCGCCTTTCTCCCCCCCCCCCCCTCCCTTCGTACTCTTTCCTTCTCCCCCCCTCCTCCCTTGCACATGGAGCCGGCCCGGACCCAACATGGCGGCGGCGAGAGGCAGCCAGGCTTCCCGGGGAGGGAGTCTCATTGTGTGAAAGGCTTCTTGCACAAAGGCCCGGCTTGTTTGTTTGCTCGCCCGCCCGAGTCGCTCGGCCCTCGCTGCCCGTGTGGGTGCACGCGCGCGCTTCTTCCTTTCTCCCCCATTTTAGTTGGTCCTTTCCGTGTGGAGAAGCAGACGCGGCGTGAAAACGCTCCCTCGGCCTCCGGGAAGATGGGGGCGGGGGAACGCCCCTGTGAAAGGAAGTGTTGAAACTTTCGGCACGTTTTATTAAACGCTTTTCTGTTTTTTAGTTGACTTATCGCCGAACGGTGGCTGGCCGCATCTAGACTTAGTGAAAAGAAAAGAACCGAGTTGCTATCTCAAAAAGAGCAGCGTTATTTATATGTTACCTTCGAAACGCTTAGATTTCGCGGTACGACGTGCCTTGGGTCCTTTTGTTAACATTCAAGTCCGACGTTGCTAAGGACGAACCCCCAGGCCAGGGGTAGGGAACTTTGGCTCTTCTATCACTTATATATGCCCTACATTTGTATATTAAACAGTCCCATTCAAGTTAAAAATTGATTTCCCCCACAGCTGAAAAACCAGTAGTCCAAGGATGGGGAACCTTTTCTCGCTCATTCAAGAATTCTGGGAGTTTAAGTCCATGTGACAGAAGAGCCAAATTTCCCTACCCTGACCATGAGTTTTGCTCCCAAATCAGTATTTATTGGAACAAACTTTAAAATAACTCATGCTGGCTTTATGAATCTTTGGTTAAAATTTGACACTGACTGCTCTCACAAGAACTGGTGAAAAGGGGTTCTGATGTGATGTACTAACACTGATCATTTCTCCCCCAATCACTATGGGCATCATTCTGAAGGGGATGGGGGTAAAGTCACTATAGAAAAGGAAATCCTCTCTTGATTCTCTTTTTCTTTATTCCAAAAGAACAGAGATCCCATGGAGCAGTGAATGAAGTGGTATTGACACTTGTGAAAAAGAGGGGAGGGAACAAAATTCATCCTCCCTCAGTTTCTGCTGGTTGAAATACTCTGAATGGAACTGTATTTGCTACATGCTCCTACCACTAGATAGAAAAACCACAGTCTGTGTAAATGTTCATTAAACTGTTAGTTAAGTGATCACAAAAGAACTGTACAAGTATTTTAAATATCTTGCCAGGTGTTTCTAAAATGATAGGAAATGTAAAAAGATAGCTGTGATGGAAGAAAATCAGCAGGATGCTTCTGAGTACATTGCTGTATTATGAGGAGTATAATGAATGACTTTAAACATCAGCTCATTGAAAAAATAGCTTTTATGTTTATGTATTAAATACTTGTTTGAGCAAGACTTGCTTTCATCTAAATATGCATATAAAAACCATTAGATTTTTATATTATATGTTGCCTTTAAGTCCAGTAAATAAGTGAAAATGTTTAATATCCTTTTTTTAAATTAGTAATAAATCCATATGTTAGGAAGTTATTTAGACTCACTTTATGCAAATCTTCAATTTTTTAAAAACTCACTTCTAATCTTTGTACCAATTCTGCCTTTTTCAAAAGATCATAGTAGCTTTGGAGCTATTTTATCCTGCTTTTGCAATAAGATTAAAGTTTAGTACACTATGCAGGATTGCTGTATTTTAATCTTAACAAATTTATTAGGGCTCTACTGTACATGGTTTGAATTCATTTCAATAAAATTGCTTTGTAGTACAAATGCGGCCCATGTTAGTGATTCATTAAATTAGATGGGTTTTCCTTGGATCATATAGCTACTTTAGTTAATTGTACCTAATGTTGTTTTTACATTGAGGTGTTCTTTTCAGAATCAAGCCCAAAGCATTATAAAATCTTAATCCTTCTCTACTTGATTTCAGAAATTTAGTTTTGATTTAACATTTGTAAAGGAAATTTTGTTGCAATATATAAAATATATTTTGATAACTGCTAGGGTATTAAAATTTTAGATTGCAGTATTCTGGCTGATACCATATTTACTTAAGTAATTTCTAAAAATACTGCTAATTTTGAAATTAAGGTATCTGCTCTTTTTATGCCTAATATTGAATAAAAAAAATTAAGCATTCCAGCAAAGATCCTAACTACAGAAGTACAGGTTTGAATGTAATGTTAAATTATACTAAGACAAGCATGGCATCTAATCTGTGCAGTGATCCAGATTTTGCTTCTATTTTTGATTAATCACAATTTAGTGGGTCATTTGAACCAAAGCAGATTTCAAAATCACAATTATGGTAATAAAAATAAGCCAAGTTCAAATTGTATTTGATAACTCATGTAGGTTCTCATGACAATAGTAGTAAAACAGGAATTTGCAGTCTGCAAATGATTTTGTTTAAGGAAGGAAGTCTACCATGAGCATGGCAACCCAGTTATAAAAAGTTTGTCTTATAATGCTAAAGTAAAATTGTGAAGACTATCTGGTGTCCTTCAGGTTATATCTTCGAATATAATATGTGGATCTAGTGTTAGTAATCCAGAATATCTTGAATAGCCTTCTCTAGTGCTTCAAAAATGATGGAATGTCATCCAAGTGAGGAATTTTGCAAACTATATTTACCAGGTTAATGAAGGCTTAACTTTATAAAGTATGTCAGATTTGCCTGTATTGAGCTTAAACACTGGCTCATTTATGTTTGGGCAGAATCAAAGAGATCTGACATTGCTATATGTAGTCACAATATTGGAATGTTTAATCTCCACAAGAATCCATTTTCAAGAATATCCTGTCTCAGCATACATGTAGCGATAAAATCTTATGAGTGCTGAAATGATACCTAAATGATTTTTACAAATTTTAAATGGTAAGACCATCTGACTGCACTTACAATGTCATTAAATACTGTATAAATAGCTTTTATCTGGATAAATAGCTTTTATCTGGAAATGCCAGTGATGAAACTGGACAAGACATATTTTAATAACTTCCTCAAATTAAACTTATCAGTAATGTAGCAGAATTTATTTCTAGATGTCTGTTAAAAATATGACTACATTTCTGCTGGTATGTTGAGATCTCTGGATAGGGGATACCCAGTATATGTGTGTTTAGCGGTAATCTTGCATCAGATAAAAAAAATAAAATATTTGTTCCCAAAGTAAAGTGTCCTTATAAAAGCTAGTTGTTGAGATTTTACTTCTGAGCTTCTGGTTTTTAAAAAGCAAATATTTAGTATAATAATATTTAGTATTTCTCACCCAGTGGAGGGGAGGCTATATATACCAAATGACTGGTCCACAGAGTTTCCCTGTCTGGGTTGTATTATGCTTATGAAACATTATGTTAACATATGCAGTAATGAACTACTATCCCTGTTTGAGATTTGGTATATGTAAGCCTTCCTTCCATTGGCTAAGAAGCACAATTTGAAAGAAACAGAAAATAGTAAAGTTATGATCTTCAGTATTTTCTTGAAAATGGGAAGATAAATGCAAATCCTGGATAAAATAATTTTGCATATAATTTTACTGTGTAATCAAATTAATATGTGTAAAAAACTAATATTGCATCATAAACTTATACTGGTCTCAAAGTTAAGGTTATTTTTTATTGGATATTGTTATGCATTGTAGCCAGGTTTACTCCAATAACTTAAATATTCATAGTGTTTTTGCTAGGTAGATGCAAGTTATGAAGAAATTAGTTAAATTATTTATAAATGATTTGTATCTTTAAAAGGTCATTTCTGAATATTAGTCTATTGGAGAGTTGATATCTGATTAATTTGGGACTGAGTTGCTATGAACCAAAATATATTAGTGATAATATTGCAGATAGCTGTTGTTTATTTTTCCTATTTTGTGAACATCAGATGACATGCACAAAATAGATATTACAAAGTAATATGTTAACATTCCCATTGAATTACATCTTTATTTCTAAATTTCTGGAAAAATATGGCATTCATTCCACATTAAAACAATATAAAGAAATAATTTACTTTGTAAGGGTTTTTTTGGGCAGATGGAAATTGACAATTTTGTGGGCATGCCTGAATTACACTGTGCCTAATAGTTTCCTAGAATTATGAAAACATTGTATTGTGGTATAAAATTGACAATAGAAATGTTACAGGAAGCAAATGATGCATTCTGACACAGACTAAAGGTTCAAAATACTTTGAATATTGCAAAGTGTTGAACTTTTAAAGAAAATTTTTGTGATCTACAAATAGCAATCCCCCCTTCCTTCTTGCAACTCAACAATTGGCAAGATGTACAAGAAAATCTTTAAAATCAGACAAGTTAACACTGGGAACAATTAGTGCATTGCGCTTCCTGATATTTAACAATTTAGTTTTAAAGGTCATAATACAAACTTTGAACTGCCCTCGAACTAGCTAAGAAGTATAGTTTTTTTTTTCTGAAGGAGTAATTTTAAACTTTGTAAAGAATTGTAATACTGCAATTCTCTCAAATAATAAATATATGCACCCAATGCCCTAACAAAATGAAATAATATATTTGGATTAATGTTTTGTGGTTTTTGGGTGATTTTGACAGATAGCTCAATCCATAGGCTTAACCCTTGTGATACTAAATTTCTGACCATCCACTGGAATATTATAGCCCATACTTTAAAAATCCTTGTTCTAGAGAGTTATAAATTTTGAAACACCTACAATGGTGAAAGTATGAATCTTCTGTAACTAATTGTAACCCTGCAACGTTGGTCACATCTTCATTTAACTCCTATTAAAGAGGAATTCTGGTTAAACAAACAGTATAATGTGCCATGTCCTTTTTGAACATGCTAAGTCAATGTTCCGTGTTTATGGAGTGGTGTGGTGTAGTATACATTATGATATGATATAATATGGAAAGCTCTGGGATATTATCTCTAGCATGCATTTGTGGGTCTTTTCCTATTAAAAATACTGTGCTCCATAGCATAATTTTATAGAACTAAATCATGTCTCAATCAGAAGACATTTCTGCAGACCTTATAAAGAATTGTTGATGCCTGTGAGGTTGGGCAGGATTGTCTGACAATGTATAAACATTCTTCCCAGGAATAATCCAAATTTTCCAAATAATAAGACATATGATTCCCCAGTAGAGAATACAAAGACCATACACAATCTGCAGGCCACTCTTGTCAGCATAAATAAGGAAAATTTTGAACAAGAATAATATGCATGGAAAGATACCAAAAATAAAACCTTTGTGCTCAGGAAAGTTATTTGCTGCCCATATCAGATTCACCAAGGCCTGCCTGGATGATTCAGTAGACTACTGAATTGATCTTTCTGGAGTTAAAAGGAAACAATTTACACTATTGAAAGAAATAAACTGATTCCATTATGAAACATGGCAGCATGGAATATCATGACTAGACAGGCTGCAGTCATTAAGGCAATAATGGATTCTGGATTATACAAAATTCTACACAAAAAATGCCTGAGTCTCTTAATCTATTAGCTAAAGCTTAAACAACATGCACAATATAACATGCTTTGTAGTTATTTTTCTGTCTTTTTATATTGCATTTTATGGATTTGTGTTTTGTTTTCTAATTTTAATTATATACCATTATTGGTTTTTATGGTGTGAAAGTATAAAGTAGAATACATTTATAAAAAGTGTTTTCAGTTGCAGTCATCCATTGCAATCTATGAAACAAGGGTTGAGAAATATGTTTATTTTAATAAGTCTTAAGGAACAATGATTTCAAGAGATATACAAAATTTTCCCAATTTGAAATGTTTGAGTACTCAAAATACTCTCTTACGGGCCCATTAACTGTTTTCAATTTAAAGCATTATGGCATTCCAACTTTACTGGTGCTCTGATTTTTAATGCTACAAAACAACACAGGAATATTGACAGTTTAGATAGTTTCACACACTTCGAGTAATAGTCTTAAAATATATGAATAAAAAATTCCGAGTATCTTAGAATTTTTCATCTAGATGTTACTAATTGACATTTTTTATCAGAGAATTCCTGTTTTGGAGGTGGATGGGATGGTACATGTTTTGAAAGATTTTAACTTTCTGAAATTAAGAACATTTATTTAAGTGCATACAATTAGAGATACTAAAAGCATAGAAATGATGGGAAATATTTTTTCAAATAATTACTGATGGTAGAATATTAATATATTTTATCCAGTAACTGACCTTGGGCCAGTCAATCTCTCAACCTAATCCACCTTACAAGGTTCTTGTGGAGAAAATAGGAGGAGGAAGATGTGTTGGATATGTTTTGCCAATATGTTTAAGTTATTTTTATAAATAATAAAGGCAGGATAAAAATAATAATTAAAAGGTTTGTTGTAGCTTTAAAATATTCTACGATTATGAAATTATTTAAGTAGTAATTAACAATAAAATACAAAACAATATTCCGGTAGTCCTTGACTTATAACCATAAGGGAGCCTACCCATGAGTGACATAATTCTTGATAGTCATCAAACAGGTTGGTTGTTTGACCCAGTTTTATGATATTCTTTACAATAATTGTTAAGCGAATACCTGCTCATTTAGCAGATCAATGGTTTGCTATGTGTGTGATTTTGATGTAAATTGGAAGTAATTGGTGGTTTTCAGCAAAACTCATAAAATGTGATCATGTGAATATAGGACATTACAAGCAATAGTAAATACAGCCCATTTGCCTGCTCCTGAAATTTGGTTGTATGACCAAATTTAATGTATGACATCAAATTAATAACCATTTGTTTAGTGACTGAAGTTACAGTGGCACTAAAAAAAGTGGCTTATGACTTTTTCACACTATTATCATTGCAGCATCCCAGTATTTGATCAAAATTTGGATGCTTCACAGCTGGCATGTATTTATGACGATTGCAGTATCTTCAGGGTCATGTGATCAACTTTTGTGGTCTTCTGACATGCAAAGTTAATGGGGAAGCCAGAATCACTTAGCAGCCGTGTTAATAATTTAACAGCTGCAATGATTCATTTAAAAGCTATGGCACTAAAGATCATTAAATGAGGCAAAACTCACTTAACTGCCTTGCTTAGCAATTGAAACTTTTAGTTCAATTGTGATCATGAGTCAAGGACTAGCTATGATCAATTTTTTCTTTCTTTGCTAATTAATTAGCTTTACAATTCATTTTCCATTGTATAAATTTGTAAATTCTTCCCTCAGAGCGTATACAGAAGTCTCAGTGAAAGAGAATATTTTAGTTCAGGGTTGAAATGAGGGGGACTTGGTGCTCTCTGAGCTTATTTGTTTTCCTGCAGTTTCATAATCTAACTACTGTAGTAACATCATCTATGCTGGTAAAGCCCATGTCACACTGCACCAACGGATGCAAAGGATGTAAAACGGACAAAAAAGCTTGCCATCCACTGGAAAACGCGATGCATCCGTTGTGTACTCACTGCGTACATCTTTCATATGCTCTATCCATCAAACATCCGTCTACTGCTATTTCATCCGCTCAAAAAGTTTTGAGCTGCACAAAACTTTTTGAGCGGATGAACTTTCCGCTGCATACGATCTACATCCGCGACACATACGGCCAACAAACGTTCTACGTCTGTTGTCATCTGTTACACATCCGATGGATCCTCTCTGCATCCTCTGGCCATCCGCGCAACTCACATCCGCTCAAGCGGAAAGAGGGAGGAAGCGAAAGGTACGCAGAACATCCACACAGCGTTAGTAGAATGGACATAGAAAGAATGAAAGCGGGTGCAGCTCGGATATATAGCATTAAAACGGACAAAACATTCGTATATGGGACGTATCTTGGATATTTAGGATGTCTGGAGGATGCCTAGAGTATGTGGAAGGACACCTAGCAGAAAACCAACATTTCCTATAAAAAGGGGGAGGAAATCACCTGGATCTCACTATCAGTCCAGAAGCCCTGGTGTGCAGACCTCTTCAGCCTTGCTCTTGCTCTTCCACATCATCCATTGATCTCCACCATGGATCATCGCACACTCCTTTTGGTAGCCGCCATCATTCAACACCAGAACCAAGCCCTCTTCAGACTGTTTCACCTTTTCTACGCAAGGAGAAGGAGACGTCCAAGAGCTGTGTGGGTCCGAAGATGGATCGGGAGAAGAGTGGAGTTTGGACTCTATGACAAGCTGATGGTGGAGCTGAGGAATGAAGAGCCTCGTGCATTCCAGCACTTCATGAGGATGCCACCAGCCATGTTTGACGAAGTTATGGAGTGTCCAGGTTGACCAAGCCAAGCACCAACTTCCCTCCCAGCCTGGACCCTGGACTGAAGGTGGCACTGACTCTGCGCCACCTGGCCTCTGGAACCACATACAGAAACATGCAGTATGCCTGGAGGGTGCCACACAACACCATCAGCATTGTGGTCAGAGAAGTGGTGCAGGCCATTATCGAAGAATACGTGGAGGAGCTCCTTCAGTGCCCCACCACTGAAGAAGGCTGGAGGAAAGTTGCAGAGCAGTGGTATCAGAGGTGGAACTTTCTCCACACCGTTGGAGCCATAGATGGGAAGCAGATGGCCTGCAAAGCTCCACCCAACTCAGGGTCCAATTATTTCAACTACAAGGGCTTCTTCAGCATCATCCTCTTTGCCATGGTTAATGCTGACTACAAGTTCATGTACATCAATGCTTCAGGCAACGGGTCAGCTTCAGATGCCCAGATATACAACGCCAGTGACCTTAAGGATGGGCTGGAACGCAACCTCATCATGGGTTTCTCAGATCCAGACCCTCTACCCAACGACACACAAGATGTGCCCTACTTCATCGTGGGTGATGACGCCTTCTCCCTCAGAACTTACCTCATGAAGCCCTACACGTCCAGATACCTCACCCGTGAAGAGAGAATCTTCAACTACAGGCTGTCCAGGGCAAGACGGGTGGTGGAGAACGCCTTTGGCATCCTGGCCAACAGGTTCCAGGTACTTCTCACCACCATGCAGCATCACCCAGGGACTGTGAGGAGGATCGTGGAAGCTTCCTGCATAATCTCATGCGCACCCGCTACCCAGTGTTGCAGAACAGGCTTGTGTACCGTCAACAAGGCAATGGGGACATGGAGCCTGGTGAATGGAGGCAAGGACAAAACCTGATAGACACTGTGGATGTGCAAGGTCCCAACAGAGTTTCACATGAAGGGAAGAAGCAGCGCAACCTCCTGAAACACTGGTGCAACTCCCCAGCTGGAGCAGTGGAGTGGCAAGACAGGATGGTAGATGGTTAATGGATGCTTCCTTGAGCCTGTCTCATAACACTGATGAGATTGTGCCATATATGTTGAGCGGCCTTACAATGAACAGGGCATTAATAAAGAGTTTTGTTTATGTTGAAATGTGTTGATTAATGATTAAATTGTTATTGATAATAAAGGGCCATATGTGTGGCAGCTGGGAGGGTGGATCATACAGTCCCACTATGCTTGCACTGGAGGTTTATCTATCCCACAACTATCCTTACCCATCCCACAACTATCCTTATCTCACAGCTATCATTACGCATCCCACAGCTATCCTTACCCATCCCACAGCTATCCATCCCACAGCTATCCTTACCAATCCCACAAGCATGCAAAGGCTTTACCCTTTTTTCAAAGTTTTCCCCAACACTTTATTAAGAAAAAAAATGAATCAAGTGTGTGAAGCAAAGATAACCTTTATTAATAACAAACTGTATGACTTTATTAAAAAGCAAAATGACCCAAGTAAAGTGTCTTAAGCAAAGATAAAGTCAACAGGTAACAACTCAGTCTCTGGCACTGTTCTCAGTCACTCTGAGGCATGCCCATGGTCTCAGATGTAAAGGGGCCAGGGACTGTGGAGGTGGCTGTTGCTGGAGTGTTGGTCTGAGGCGCCATTGGGGTGCCTGGCCCCGAGAGTACAATAGGAGATGGTGTGTGCAGGAAGCTCTCAGAGAGCTCAGTCCCGTGAGTTTGAGAGGCCCTTCCTCAAGTACTTGGGATGTGAGGCCCAAGACTGATGACAGATGTTCTGAGGAAGGGCTTGGCTGTGGGGTGGAGGAAGGAGGAGTGTAGTGGGGCTGTCTGGTCTGCAGCTGGGTCAGCTGAGGCGTCTGTGGCATCTGAGGAACCTGGGTGTGGACTGGGAAGGTCTGTTTGTGCTGTGGGAAGTCCTGGTAGTGGTAGATGAGGGGCTGCTGAAATCCGTGGAAGGGCTGTGACATCACCTGGGGTGGAGGAGCAGACCTGGACTGGGTGGGAGCAGGTTCAGCTGGGCCTGGAGGGTGGTGCAGAAGAGCTGTGATCCTCTCCTTCATCGCCTGGTACTGGGCCTCGGGCATGTCCATGAGGGTCTGGCTCACGTACGTGATGAAGGGCTTGTGGTTGGAGGATGGTATGTCGAAGTGGACCAGCTGGGAGAGGAGATCTGTGCTGGCTTTGATTGTGTCCCTGATCTCCAAGAGGACAGTGTGGCTCTGTCCCTCCGGTCTGCCTCTCTGCCTGCTTTCTGTGGAGGTGGAGCTGGGGGTGGGGTGAGGGTGGGTTGGCCTCTGGTGGCTGCTGCTTCTTCCTCCATCTGAGACAGGGGATCCTCCACATCCTCTGGCATGGGGAGTGCAGCTGTCGGGGGGGGGGGTCTCTGTCGTGGGGCCCTCCAAGGACACCTGCCTGGACACTGTAGCTGTCTCCTGGCTGGAAGAGGAGTGGCTCTCTGTGGGCTGTCTGAGGGAGAGGGTTGACAGAGGGGCTGCTCCTCGGTGGCGGATCTCACCCTCCAGGAAGCTACACCTGGCCATGACATAGGTCACCCGGCGGCCTGCCCGTATTTCTTGACAGCGGCCTGCCCGTATTTCTTCAGGTGCAGTTTGCCATACCAGGTGTGCATGTGCTTCCACCATCCAAGGAGTACATCTGAAGTGTAGCCCAGGCTCTCCACCTTCTTTCTCCACGCTGCCTGCTTCCTCTTGGTGTCGCGATAGAGCCTGTGGCCCTTCCTCCACAGGTACTCGTTCTCCCTCAGCCATTCCAGCACCTCCTCCTCATGGTCTTCGGAAATGGAGTACTGTTTCCTCTCCCCCTTCTCCTTGCCTTGCATCTTCCTCCCTCTGGCAGGGGCTTCAGGGCCTTCAGCAGCAGGGCTTTGAGGGCCTTGGGGCTGGTCCATCACAGCAGCAGCAGCAGGAGAAGCAGCAGGAGGAGCACCAGCAGCAGCACCAGCAGGAGAAGCACTAGCTGCACCAGCAGCAGCAACACCAGCAGCACCAGCACCAGCAGCTTCAGAGTCAGCGCCAGGGGGTAGGATGGTGGTTCTGTCCTTCTTGCCAGGGCTGGCAGGAGTAGGCACAGGCTTCCTCTTCTTCTCCATGGTGTTCTCTCAAGATGTCTCTGGCAGCCGGTCTTTCCTCTGAATGGTGACTGCTTGCGAGCTGTCTCCTTTTATATCCGTGGAGCTGACGCAATTCATCCTCCCCGCATGCGCAGTGAACGCTTTGCATCTGCTACGCATCCGCTACGCATCCTATTGGCGTCCATGATGCATCCGCGTCATCCGCTCCTTCCGCTACGCGTCCGCTTCGCTGTTCTTCCCCTGAAGCCCTGCGGATGTGTCATCCGCTTCCATCCGCTAGGCTTCCTACGAACATCCACTTTACATCCTCGCTACATCCTCCCCACGTCCGTTCCTTTCCGTTGTTGTCCGCTCTGTTTATGCAAATTTGGGTCACTTTCGAGAGCGGATAACAACGGATGGAAAATTTGCTCGTACTCTGTGTCCTTTTTACATACGTTTTGCATCCGTTGGCCAGTGTGACCTTGCCTTAAGGAGTGCTGTGTGCTGTCAGTTTATATTCTGGGGTCTTGCCTGTCTGTGTGGGTAGGAATTCTTTAAGCTGTTTAATAATGGCTCTTTGGCGGTTTCTTGACTGGGGTATTACTTACTTCATTGTTGGTCTGAAGTTGACCTTGGAGTTAATATATGCTGATCTCTGTGCTGATTAGTAGTAGAGAGGTGCTGGAGTCTTTTTCTCTTTTGGACTGGTTGATTGTCTCTTTTGCATAGTCTATAAATGTTAATGTCTATGTGTCTATTGATGACTGATTTGTCAGACTGCCAGGCTTCTAGAAATTCCCTAGTATACAGAACTTTCGCTGCTGCATCCATAAAGTTCTGGGTTATTTTCAACCTGTTTATCTATTAAACCTAAAAGGAAAAAGCTTTAGTTTCAGTGATCAGGTATTATACCAAAGGTACATCATTTTATAAACATTGTTTCAAATTATAATTCCATTATTAATATTCAAGGTAAATTACAGTCTTTTACATATTCTTCTATTGATCAAAATTATGTACATATTTTACCCATTTGATTATATAGTCTTCAGTACTTATTTTCAGGAAAAATGTATACGTATTAGCAATAACGTGTTATTAGTACACACATTCAACTCAAAGTCACTGTACGCATTTGTAAAACTCTCATCCTGTTTAAATCTTTTTGTCACCTGATCATAAGTAAACCATTGGAAAAAGTGGTCTTCAGTTTCTTGTTTTTAATTTAGATTCCCCTTGAAAAAAGTCAATATATCAGTGTAGGTCAATCAAGATTGTGAAGAATTCCTGACATGTACAATGTTTGAAACCTTTTACAAAAAGCAGTTAAATTTATATAGCATATGCATCTAAGATTATATTTTACATGCAGATCAAAAACATGTTAATATTGTAATGTATTACAATCTGGAAAATCATTCTGTAAAATGCCAGCATATCTGAAATCTAGCTAATGTCCACATAGTAAGGATCTGATAGAATCAGATTAGCTGTTACCTCTGTAACATAAACAATTTGACACAAAGAATGCTTCTATTTTGGAGTTTGGCTTTAATTGAAAAGATTGAGAAAGATGAATCTGAAAATGGGGCAGGATAACTTTTCAGCAAATATGAATGATAGCAGCCCACATCTATTCATTAATTTATTTATCTTATATTTCACATGGTTCATATTAAGCTTCTTCCCATCAAATCATAATAAAACCAGAACAATTACAAGGTGCCAGACCAGCCTGTTGTCAACTTCCTGGCTCATCCTCCATTGGCAGCCCTCCAAAATAGACCAAACTTAGAAACAAAAGACATGCAAATTAATACTATTTTTATTACAAGGTTATGGTGATAAAATGTTGCAAGTCTAAATTTCTATTTTCTTTATTTGCATAAGAACATGGGAGGGTCATGTCTGATACACTTTCGCCAATTACTTCTCTGACTATTAATTATGGCTCTTGCTTATGTTCTTTCTTTACTCCCATCTTAGTCCAGTGTTTAGGTGTTTTCACAACCTTCCAGACTGTCCAGCCTTTTATTTATCACATTTAGGAACTGCCCATCTCTCTCACAGAGGGACTTTGAGCATTGTACAAATAAGGTATTAAAACATAAAAACTAAAAATAACATTTAAAATACTGTCGATGCAAGGATACTTAAAACCAATACTAAAAATTAATTAAAGGGCACGAGGAGGGCTATTACATTCATTTGTGAGTCCCAAATGAGGTGGCAGAGTCAAGTCTTCAGATATTTTCAAAAGGAAAAGTGAGTGAGGAGCTGCCTCATCTCTGTGGGGGAGAATGTTCCAAAGGGTGGAAGCAACAGCAGAGAAAGCTGTCTTCCTGGACACTGCCAGTCGGAATTCTGTAACTGACAGGGTCCACAACATGCCTTCTCTACCTGACTGGGTGAGAGGAGCTAACGTGAAGGGTTAAAGGATAGGGGGGTCCTTCAAATTTAAATTGGGGGGTCTATTCTCAGGCCTGAGGTAGCCACAGAGAAGGTGCATCTCTGAAGTCAATTGCAAATGCCCATCTAAATAAATTAGTAGGATTCATTTTTACTATTTTTCTTGTTTTTTTTTTCTTTTTTAGAGATTGAACAGTTCATATGTAATGGAAATAATGTAAATGTGTAGCAATATTCAATGAAGAAAGGTATGGTAATAACTAAATTTGCCTTTCTCCTACATTTTTGTATAATGTATTGTGCTTTGTCCTTTTAAATAGAAAGATTGAGAAACTCTTATTTTCTGATGTAAGACATTTTCATCTAATTCTGTTAAACTTACTTACAATTTTTAATTGTAAAAGTTTTATCTTGTTTACAGAGCAAACTTGATGATTATCAAGATCGAATGAACAGAGGAGAACGCCTCAACCAAGATCAGTTGGTAAATATTTTGATTAATAATTTCTTGTAATTTTATAAGAATTTTACAACTTTAGATCATATTCTTTCATTTTATTGTAGCTGCTGCAGTCTTGTGAATAACTGGCCTTAACCACTGTGCTTTTTCATTATGTACAGCATCATATATATGCTTTTCATTGTATTCCTATTATTTGTTATTTGAGCCATGGTGGTACAATGGTTAGAATTTAGAAGAACTTTATTGTCATTGTACAAGTACAACGAAACTGGATGCACCCCAGCAACTGTTCACAATACAGTAAAACCAAAACACTTAAAAATAAAGATAAGAAAAATAGAGTACCCATGTATCCATTTGCAATTTGAGAGTACAATATCTACAAATATACACAAAATATACATCCAACACTGACTCTGATGCTTTGCCGAGTATAATACACAAGAGATGGATTGTACTGGAATATATTATTATACATCTGAATAAGGTATTGAGATTTCACATCTTTTCACATGAAGATGTGAAAAGGAGTGACTTTGTGTTTATTCGCGGTTCAAATGGCCCAGGGAAAGAAACTATTTGTTAGTCTAGTGGTGTGGGATTTTATTGACTAAAGCTCTCTCCAGACAGCAGCAAGTCAAAAAAATAATTATCAGAGTGTGAGGGATCTTCTGTGATGGCCTTGATTCTGCTTTGGCAGCGGGACCTGGCTAAGTCTTCCAGGGAGGGCAGAGGGCAACCAATACTCTTTTGAGCTGTGTTTATCACCCTCTGTACAGTTTTCCTGTCCTTAGCTGTGGAGCCTGCATACCACACACCCAGGCAATATGTCAGAGTGCTCTCCACAGGGGCTTTATAGAAAGCCAGCAACAGCTTCTTATCCAGATTGTTTTTCCTGAGAACCCACAGGAAGTGCAGCCGCTGCTGAGCCTTCTTCACTATGGCCTTGGTATTAGGGGACTGGGAGACATCAACTGAAATATGGATGCCAAGGAGTCTGATCGTAGGGACAGTTTCCACTTGTTCTCCGTTGATGATGAGTGGGGCGTGGTCCTGTCCATGTTTCCTGAAGTCCATAATCAGTTCTTTGGTTTTATGGACATTCAGTGACAGATTGTTCTGTGAACACCAGATAGACAGGTTCTCTACTTCTGCCCTATAAGCTGTCTCATCCTCTCCGAAGATAAGACCAATCATGGTCGTGTTGTCTGCAAACTTTATGATGGTGTTTGTTGTGTGGCTTGGTGAGCAGTCAAAGGTGTACAAGGCATATAGCAGGGGACTCAAGATACAACCCTGGGGGAAACCAGTACTGAATGTAATAGTGGAAGAAAGGTGGGGGTCAGGTCTAACAGACGGTGGTCTGTTTGTCAAAAAGTTCTTAATCCACGTGGAGGTGGGAACCTGCAGATTATACAGTTTGGTTAATAATATATCTGGGATGATAGTGTTAAATGCAGAGCTGTAGTCCACAAAGAGCATCCTTACATATCTCTGTTTGTTTTCCAGATGACTCAGCGCTTTATGAAGTGTGAGGGTCACAGCATCATCTGTAGATCAGTTTGCTCTATAAGCAAACTGATGTTGATCAAAGGAGGGTGGGAGACAGTCTCTGATGTGCTGTGAAACTAGTCACTCAAAAACCTTCATAATGGAGCTTGTTAACGCTATGCACCTGAAGTCATTGAGAGTGTTCATATTTGTTTTTTTGGGAACGGAGATGATAGTTGCAGCCTTGCAGGCTACTTCTCCTGACTTCCAGCTGTCTATAGTTTGGCAGTTTGAGTCTTACCAGCTGAAGGTTGACTTAACCTTCCATCCTTCTGAGGTCGGTAAAATGAGGAACCAGATTGTTGGGGGCAATATGCTAATTCTGTAAACTGCGTAGAGAAGGCTATAGAGCACTGTGAAGCAGTATATAAGTCTTAAGTGCTATTGCTATTTGAAAAGCAAAAAAATATTGTAAATTAAGGGAAAGAAACTGCACAAATGAATGTTCAAAAAGTAGGAATCTTTTTTATTATTAAATTAGTTTATCAAGTATAAAATACAAAGGAAAAAAAGTCATGGAAAAGTAAGAAAAGGGAGGGAAAAGAAAAAAAAGTAGTGTAAAGGGAGAAAAAGGAAAGAAAAAGAAAGAAAAAGGAACTGACTTCCGACTCTATAGCAAGTAGAAGATAACATTACAACCACAACTTTTTGCTTTTACACAACAGTATGTACAAGCCATTTCTATAACAATAAGCCCATCTAGTTCATGAAAACAAAATTAAAGTTTCATTTTTGTTTCATTACATGCAGAAACTTCAAATCGAAATACAGTTAAATATGTTCTGTTCTTTGTATTAAAAAAAAATCAGTTTAACCCTCTGCTTCTCTTTGCTGTGAGAAATAATATATCTTTTTTTTTTTAACCCTAAAGGGAGAAAACTTTTTTTAATTTTGGTATTTTACTAATTCTACAAAATATTCAGGAATTATATCTAAAGGAGAAAAGAGAAAACCTGTCATTTTTAACCCAGAATCCAAAATACAATACAACATTAGAACTTTCTAATGTTCATTCAATTAGCTATATCATACCAATATAAGTCCAATTAACTCCATTTAGCTAATTAAATTCTAATCTCTCCCTTGAGTTTATCCTCATGGGATGGATCTTTTTCTTTTATTTTCAAATCTAATCAATAGTATTTTACAAACTGGAAATTATTCAGCATTACTTAAAAAAATAGAGGACATGCATTTACACACTCATTTTACACATACAAACTGACTTAAAACTTTCTTTCAATAGATATATCAAACTTTTAAAAATCCATCCTAACCAAGACATTAAATTTAAGTCATTTCTTCCCGCTTGTCTTTATAGAATAAAGTATTTTTCTTCTTAGTAGAGTCTATCAAGTCTCTTTTCTTGAAAAAGGTCTCAGATTTATGTCCATAAAAATCCCAAAGTTGTTCTGTTGTGAATTAGTCTGAAACAAATCTTCCCAGATTATAGTTTCCTTCGTTAAGATGGCTATCATCTTTTTTTCCTCAAAAAATTATCAACTTTATTAGTATCTGTAAAGCAAAAGTCTCAGACTTGACCTCTTGAAAGTTGTGAATTTACTTGATACTCTTGTTTCAGTTGCACTTGGAGGATTGTACTCAAACCATCATAAGAAAAGCTGATGTCAGATTTATGTCACTTAGGTTATTTGCATTGTCCAATATTTGTAAAGTTGCTCAATGGATAATTGATAATTTTTTTACACCTAATCTCGTTCTTTTTTAATGTCCTCTTTATTATTAATATATTTTGGCTGTTTTCTTAACAGACTCTAGCTCAGAATTAAGCATCCTCATTGCTCCCCTAATGGTCAAAAAGTGTTGTTTGTTTATTTATTTTATTTTTCCTTTTTATAGCCAATCAGAATTCATAAAAACCAGCAAATTTCAACCACTCACAACAAAATGATACAGGGCTACAAATTATTTTAAAAATAGTAGATTAAACCATAAACATTTCCTTTGTATTTCAAGAGAAAAAATATATTCCATGCTTCCTTATTTTGGCTGCCTCTAGCAATCCTCTTCCTTGTCATTTACCAATAAAGAAATCTCAAAAATGGCATTTCAGAGCTTCAAAAAGAAATGATAGGTTATATCTAAAGAGAGCCTTTTTTAACTAGTAAAGATAATAGTCTTATAAATTGCTTAAGAAATTAAGGCCACAGCTTTTTATCCGTTTGAAAAATAAAATCCAAAATGGATATTTTGACCAACAATGACATGATTTCGACTCCGTCCCCCAGCTTCTGCTCACCAGTTATTTTGGAAGCCTAGCTTCTAAAACTGCTTGCAGGTAGTTGCTGTTATTGGAGGATCTTGAGGGATTATTCTGGGACCTTCCTTTATCTCAGAGAGTCAAATAGACTAAAAGGAAGCTTTTTCCTTCTGTTGTTGAATTGGAAAAAAGACAGTCCAGAGAGATTTTCTGGACATTTCAGTTACTGGCCATGTCTTCACAGGAAGTCAAGAAGTAGGAATCTTGAAAGCTCCTCATATTGTGACAAATGTCAGTGTGTGTGTTTTTTTAAAAAAAAACCAGGTAAAAGAGTACTACATTAGGGTTCTGGATGACAAATGAAGTTTGTCATAAAGATGGTTCAGTGCATCAGTTGAAAAATTACACCAATCATCTTTGGTTGTTGGGACATTTTTTTTTTGGACACACTTTACTTATTTGAAGATATAAAGACCTGATAACTTTTGGGGGTTGGTGAAAGTGGAATAAATTTTGAATTCTGGATTGCTGGGAACGAATTGCTTTCCTTTCAAAACTTTTTGTTTTGACAGTTTTCAGTAAAAAAGTGTATCTTATTTTGCTACATTTATAGAAAGTTAGATTTAACCAAATCTTAATAGAAACACATGTGAAATACAGATTCAAGTTTTTATACTTTTAAAGAGACCAAATCAATTTTGTCTTCTGCTTTAGGATGCTGTGTCAAAGCACCAGGAAGTCAGTAATAATCTGGAATTTGCCAAGGAACTGCAGAGGAGTTTCATGGCTCTAAGTCAAGATGTAAGTAAAGAGTTAATGGTTCAGAATAGATTAGGTCTGGAAAAATTAAGATTTATGTTAGTGTGTGTATGTGTGTATAATTTTATTATATAAGTTTTCTTGTGTTTATGAAATCTGAATACATCTGGTCTTGGATTCTTATGTATTATTAAATGTGCAAAATAGTTTTTGATGGATATGCAGGTTTCCACTTCAGTTTGGAGTAGTCTGTTCCTAACTGAAGCTTGCGTATTTTGTGTGTTCTTTTCTTTGCATAGAAAAATACATTATACTGATCTGTGCATGGAAGAAAATAGTACTGTTTTAATCTTTTCAAGGAGAAAATTCAATTGATAGCAGAGGAAAAAAGAAGAGAACATTGAGAATGTTGGTAGGATATTATATGTTGTGACATTGAAATGGTGTTTGAAGGGAAAGTACAGGAAAGCTTGGGAAGGGAATATGGTGAGATATTTTACGTTGGAACATTGATGGGAGGAGTAAAGACTCTGGGAAGATGAAGGTTAGGCTGTTGAAATATGCTATGTTGGAAATTGTATAAGGAACAGAAGGGTGCTATTCTCACCAACATTAGCCATTTAGATTTTGTTTCATTTAATTGGTTTTATTGAAATGTGTAGCTCTTCAGGAACAAAATTCTTTGTCCTAGATTCAAAACAAAGCATTTATTCAGTTAAATTTTAACTGTTTTCAAAAAATTTTTTTGAATACTTCAGGAATGGTCTAAGTAGAAAATAACTATTTGTGAATCAATAACTTGGTTTGAGCACCACGAAAACAATATTAAGTAAATTAGGAAATTGAGTGGGTGGAAAAATTGATTCAGCCCTCAAGTTCCGGAAACATAAATATATTTCTCTGTATGACTAATGTTTATAGTGATAATCAGCATTGAAATATGATGAGAAAAGATGGTATTTGAAAAGCATAATAAACATGAACAAAGATTGACTCTTTACAATTTGTCACATGCCCAGAAGCACAAAATCACACAAATATAAACATCCATTGTTTCAAGGTCTTTTTAATTTTATGTGATGACACGGGACATGGCACAAAGGCAACATAGTCACATAAGTAAGAAAAGTTCCTTTAATACATCCAACTTTGCCCCCAATGTCATTTACCTTTGGCTGGAGAAAAAACTTTCCCAAGAACAGTCTTTAAATGAAGGAAATTCAGTCCGAAAACAAAGTACCTATAAACCGTAAATAAAAATCCACACAAACCATGCTGCAGCAATTAACTGGACAGGACAGGATAAGGAATTGCAGACTTCAAAGGCCAACAAAACACACAGTTGGGAAGACTCCAGGAACCCAGATAAGCCTCGACCATAAAAGATAACTCACTATTTGCTTCCCACGAGTTGCTGTGCATAACCTCCCCTTTTAAACACTCTATTCCCAGCTGCAGTTAATGAAGGGAATTTCCTCCCCCATATGCAACTCACGTTGCTCCCTTCTCCATTCCTCCCTGCGTGCCCTAGGATGAAGAGGGGGTGGGCCTGGATCTTCCTTTGAATTCCCTCTGCCTTTCTCTGCCTCTGCCTTTCTCTGCCTCTTCCCTGTTCTGCCCAGCTGGACTTTTCCCTTCCCCAGTTTTTTCCACAGCGAACACAGTCACACCCCACTCCCTGTCAGCTGCTCAGCCTCCCCCTCTGAATCAGATTCTGACAGGGGCATGACATTTTAGATTTTTGGGAAAGGCAGGAATTTTTCAATTATTTAGAATGAGTAATATTTCCTGCCCCATTGCACCGCGATTTTATTTAATCCAAGGTTTTACATGTTTGGGAATTTGAAGAAAACTACTTTAAAGAATTATTACACCATGAACAAATGAACAGTGGAACTAGTTATCTAGAGAAATAGCGAACTCTTTTTGGCATGGATATGTTCAATTAAAGGCAAAAGCTTATCTACTGGAGATGCTTTGCATGGCATTAAGATTAGTTTTACTGTTTGACATTATTGATTTAAAAAAAACAAAAACATAATAAATTAACTGGAAAGATCCAGACCCATGTTTTCTTTCACCTAGCAATTTCCTATTGTGACTTGTTCAGTATTCTAACCCTAGAGATAAATTTCTCAGAAACTGAAGATAGCTGTAGGAGGACAAAGTACATTGTGTGTAACTTCACAAATGCAATAGAAAATATAAAATCAAGAATTCTGATTTCATTTATGATGTGTGATACTGAAATGTTTCATAAAACAACAGTGAAAAAAGGGAAGTGAGAGAAGTAGTATCTGGTGCTGGTGGAATCGTGGAAAAGACTGCTAGTATGGAGACGACTAATTATGCCTTAAAGAGGTAAATCTTTGTTGTCACCTTTAAAGCTCTATATGGCATTGAGCCAGTTCATTTATAGGGGTTCTATTCCCAGTGATTTCTGTCCATTCCTTTAGATTTGGCAGAGTGGATTTCAGACTCCCAGTGATGAAGAATTGTCACCTGATAGATTCCAGGAAATGAGGCCTATCTTGTGGAATAGCCTCCTTCCCATTCCTCCACCTCAGATCCTGTTAGCTTTTCGGAATATTGAAAATCTGGCATTTCCCCCTAGCAATGGGCCCAGTATAGTAATGGATCTTTGATATGAGTGTGGTTTGATACATTGATATAATTTTTAGGCTCCTTGGTTCAATTTATTTTGAAATGATTAGTTTGTGTTGAAATTGTATAGTTTATGTTTTATTTCTGCTTGTATCCCAGAATTCCTTGTTTAGATGGGTGGTTAAATATATTTGTTCAAAAAATAAATCTAGTTAAATAGTGCAGCAAGGAGGAAAATCTTTAGCTATGATCTCAGAAACTTTTCAGGAAACACTGAAAATATTTGAAATAGTTTTTAAGTATTGGATTCTTCCTTTTAAGATGCTTAGGATTTTTAATATGTAGAAATCATTAAGTTTGTTTATTTTTAAAACACTTGTTAAGCAAACATATTTTTCACCAGATTCAAAAAACAATAAAGAAGACAGCTCGACGGGAACAGTTAATGAGAGAAGAAGCTGAACAAAAACGTTTAAAGACAGTACTTGAATTGCAGTATATTTTGGACAAGTTGGGTGATGATGAAGTGCGTAATGACCTAAAACAAGGAACAAATGGGATATCTATATTAACAGAAGCAGAACTATCCATACTTGATGAATTTTACAAGCTGGTTGAACCTGAACGTGACATGAACATAAGGTATATACTTGAGTATAAAGCTAAAATAATTCGGAATTGTAATTGTGATCTAACTATGTTTTTGTCAACATGAAACTTTTGAGGTAACGTTACATTTCTCTTAATTTCTTTTTTTGAAGGTTGAATGAACAATATGAACAGGCATCCATTCATTTGTGGGATCTATTGGAAGGGAAGGAAAAATCTATATGTGGAACAACATGTAAATATTTTTATTCTTATGATTTTCAAAAGATAATATTTAGAATATTTAGGGTGGTTCTTTATCATTTGTAGTACCTGTGGTTTTATGGTATTATCAACAAAGGAGACAGACTGCGAATTCTCATACAGCATCCTTAATTTGATATGCTAGCAAAACAATGCTTAGGATCATCCAAAAGAAGAAAATCCAAATGTTCAGCTTTACAAAAGTCAAGGAGCATGAGACATTATTGCTGATGCATGATAGATAACTTAGAATGCCAGAGAATACCAAAAAGAAGTCATTGTGTGCTTTATTGATCATAGAAAGTCTTCTGTTTGTTTTAATCACATCAAGCTCTGGAATGTACTCAGAAGAATGGAAATCCCAAGACACGTTATTGTCCTCATGATACACAGATCAGAAAGCCACTATCTAGATAGAATATAGTGAAATAAACTGGTTCCAGGATGGCAACTCTGCATGACAAGGCTTTGCTTTCTCTTTATTTATTCAACATATATGCTAAGTGATTTTAAAGGCAGCTGGATTAGAAGAATATGAGCATGGTTTTAAAACTGGAAGAAGAGACATCAATAAGTTATACTATGTTGATGACAACATGGTGATAGCTAAAATTGCAAAGGATCTATGAGCTCTGATAATAAAAGTCAAGGAGCACAGTGAAAAAAATTGGACTAAATTAAATAAGACCAAATTAATGACAGGTAGAACAAACAAACTTATAATTTATGGTGAAGATATTGAAAGGGTGGATAGATTCTGCCTTTTGAGATCAACTATCAAACAAGCAGTCAGAAAAGCTATCATAGACTAATACTTGGTCGAACAAAAGACTTGGATAAGATATTAAAACATAATGTTTCTGTATCTACAAAGAATTGTGCAAGCCATAGTATTCCCTGTGATTGTCTATGGAAGCAGAAGTTGGAATTTGAAGAAACAAGAGAGGAAGAGTACTGACATTTTGGAGATTTGGTGTTGGAGAAGGTTCCTGAGAATACCATGGACAGCCAAGAAATCAAAGGACCATCAACTAATAACAGTTCTCTCTCAAGACACAAAAGACTAGGTAGACTCAAATTACCTTAGTCCAGCCACATTATGAAAATATACAATTTCTTTGGAAAACCCTCTGATGCTGGGAAAAATGGAAGGATAGAGAGGAAAAGGATGACCAGCAACATGGTGGATATAGGCTTACTGTTGGAAGACCCTGAAGGACCAGGTTAGGGATGTAGTGTTATGAGTGTGGCCATTAAGAGTCAGAAACAATTTGATGGCCCATAATCAACTTATTAAATCGGGGTGTCAAACTCTCATTGTCACGGCATCGTTACATGATGTATTGTGACTTTTCCCCCTCTGCTAAACTGGACATGGACGTGGCAGTACATGATGCATCCAGCCTGTGTGCCATGAGTTTGACAGCGCTGTATTAAATTGTGTTTTATAATCATGCAATCTGATTAGCTATTATTAGAGTATTTTTTAAATTTGTGTTAATGGTCTAATTGGGAAGAAAGTTGGTTATTTAGGAATGTCCATTAAATCACATTATGGGGATTTACATCATTTATATTATTTCTGTAATGACGTAATATTAATATGAGTGCCTGAGCCACAGCACAAATTTTGGTATGCTCCATGTGAAGTCAATTGTGTTGACATCTAGAAAAGGTTTCCCTGCAATATATTGCTGGGAATGATTAGCAAATCCTTCCTAGCAGAAACTGGATTTGCAAGTTGCTTATTATGCAGAAAAATATTACAAATTTCATGTCTCCTACCAAAGAAATTGAATGACTTGATATCCAGTACAGATAATTCTTGCTTAATGACTGTTCAGTGGCTTTGAAATTATGATGGTACTAAACCAAGAGAGTTAGGAACTATGCCCTAAGTTATGGCCATTGCATGCCGCTGTGTTACAAAGCAATACTCGTAAAACTATGGCGCTGCTGCAACTATCCTCCTTGTCTGTCTCCTCCCAATCTAGGCTGTCCTGCTCAATGCATTCAGCAATGCAAGTCTGGATCTGAAATCAAGGCCTGAGGCCTTTAGCAGACTGACTAAGCTGGTAATGCCCTGGGCCTTGCAACATTCTCCAAGTCACATGAGCCTTGGGAAACAACACAATTCCCCTTACCACCCAGTGCTCTAGATCTGCTGCACGCTGCTTGCCTTTCTATTGAGAAATCCATGCAGTCTACCCAAAGCATCTCCAGATCATACCAGGCCTTCTTTCCCAAAGCCTGCTCATATGCAACTTTGGAAGCTTCCAGAAACCCTTCACAACTTCAGAAACCCTGAGCAAATAGGCTTCAGTATACTAGTATTTTCTCTAGAGTAAGCCTGCCCAGTAAAATGTTTTTCTCCAGCACATTGTTTGGAATCCACACATGGGTAGATACATGCCTTTCTGCCCAGAGACTGAGTCCTTCATTTTTTTTTTTACCATGCCCTTCTATCAACTGATACTTTCCCAGTTCATGACTCAGTCTAGCCCTAAAGGGACATGGCAAAAATTGGCTCTCTTAGATTCTAAATCTTAGAATCTAAACACTTAGATTCTCCAGTCAACGAGCTTCTATCAGGTTGGAAATTATAGCTCAGTCGGCGCTACTGTGGTCCTAAAGCACTCGGCTTGCTGACATTATATTACATTAAATATACATGCATTTTAATATGCTTCTGTAAATAGAAACATTTTTTCAAATTGATATACTTTTTAAAATATGAAATAATTGAAACATAATGATAGTTTCTCTTTCCTGTAATTAATGTAAAGATATTTGGTAAATGACACAATTAAAAAGTGATGTTTTCATGATTACAGATAAAGCCCTAAAAGAAATTGTTGAACGCGTTCTTCAAACAAATTATTTTGACAGTACTCACAATCATCAAAATGGACTTTGTGAAGAAGAGGAGACAGCATCTCCACCTGCAGTTGAAGATTCTGTGACAGAAGCTGGTAATTAAAAGAAATAATTGAGTCTGACACAAATCATGTTAATTAAAGAATCATACTTTGCTCAATGGGAGTTATTTCTGAGTCAAAATTTATAATACTCATGGTAGAATTTTTGAAACCTTGTGTGTACTTTTTGTTGAGTGAGGTTTGCTTACAATACTATATTGTATATAAAAGGTTATACTCACACTACATCAGGGGAAATCAAACTCAAGGCCTGCGGGCCAAATCCAGCCCACATGGTGCTTTGATCCAGTCTGCAGGGCCAACCTGGAAATAGCAAAGGACTGTCCTGCAGTGCCTCTGCTAGTGAAAATGGGCCATGGGGGGGCAGCCCCACTGCGACCCGATTTGGCTGGCAGAGTGGTTCAGGAGGCTGCCCAGGCCAAAAATGGGTTGCGCAGGGGCTGCTCGTGGCTCCACCATGCCCCCTTTTGGCTGGTAGGGTGCTGCAGGACAGCATCTGTCCCATCTCCTCCCCACCACCACCTCTGGCTGGCCCATGAAGGACAGCTACAATGCTGAACTGGCCTTCCAAAAAATCCAGTTTGACACCCCTGCACTACACACTTAGAATTTGATTTTTAAATTGTTTTCACATTTATTTTCATACAAAGTAATTTGGTCAAATGTATGTCACACTGGCCAGTCTTTAAAAACTAGGCTAGCAAAGCATGATTAAATCAAGTGGTGTTAGCTTCTGAATTTACAAGGGTATATGTTTTGTGAAGAACTTACACGAAGAAGCCATAATTTTTAGACTTTAGTTTATTCAAGGGTTAATATATAAAATGGAAGCCAAGTTTCTCAGATATGAGTTATCCATTTGCCAGTTTCCTCCAACAAGAAGAAACAGACTTGAGAGATGTTAATGGGTGGGATGGATCCCTTAACTCAAGACATCTATTTTACTTGTTCAAATTTCCACAACCCACAAAATGAGCTAAAATGTTTGCTAGGATACTTAGATGGGGTGGGCAATAGGCACAAGAGAAAATTAGTGAGTTACACAGTCAGTGTTCCAGCTACTTAATATTTTCAGAAGGGCACAATATTTTTTAAACATACAGTTCAAGAGAACTATTAAATAATGAAATATCTTAGATTTTAAGGCCTGTATTTTGTGGATTGAAATAAACGGTTATAATTTTACTTCACAGCTAATATATAGATCAGTGGTAGTCAATCTGGTCCCTACGCCCACTAGTGGGCATTCCAGCTTTCATGGTGGGCATTAGGGGTTTTGTCCCCTACTTTATAAATCACCATTACTGTCTAACCGGTGGGCGGTTAGAGAAAAGTTTACTACTAACAGATACAAAAGTGGGCAGTAGGTATAAAAAGGTTGACTACCCCTGATATAGATAAATAAGAATATTTTTACTATTTTTTGATTGTAATTTATTTGATTGTTGGAGCCATCCACAATTATTGAAAATTAGGCATAGAAGTTTAATAATTAAATATTATTAATATAAAATTCATTTTAATAAAGCTTTATGTAAAGAGTGTATTTTCCTCACAGAGCCAGAACCAACAGAAGAATACACTGAACCAAGTGAAGTTGAATCAACAGAGGTACTCTTTAGTAGAAATACTGTAGTCACCTTTCTAGAATGAATGTTGTTGGTTTATTGTTATATTCTTTCACTTTTATTTTAGTATGTAAACAGACAGTTCATGGCAGAGGCTCAGTTCAGCAATAATGAAAAAGAACAAGTAGATGAGTGGACAGTTGAAACTGTTGAGGTAAATTGTTATGTATCTTTTATAAAATTTCAGTAAGTTATAATTCTTTCATAGCTTATAGTGGTAATGAAAATAGAATCATTAATTTTGAACCAGTTCTCAAAAAAAGCTTTGACAGGAATGAATAATTTCTCCAAATGTAGAAGACCTTGGGTTACAACAACTTGTTCAGTGACTATTGGAAGTTGCAACAATGCTGAACAAGTGGGCGCTTGGCAACCAGCTCACACTTGGAATAGTTGCCTTCAACTTGCATGATCAGAGTTTGCAACAAGCAAAATAAATGGAGAAATGGCAAGGAAAGTTGCAAGTTACTTTGATAAGTCTCTCAACTATGCAGCCTCCCCCTATCCCTCTGCAATTGTGTTGTGCTAATCACCTGCACACCCTCATCTATTCTTATTGAGATTGGCTCTACTTGTACAGTGTTTGCCAGCTATTTGTGCACTCACCCTGGCAACATGTGCACCTCTTTGCTCCCCACTGGCTTTGGTTATTGGAAGCTGGCAGGAAGTTGCAAGGAGGTGCTTGCTTAATGGGGACTGAAAGGATTGCCATGATTATTTGATATGGTTATGTGACATGCTTAGTGACCAAAATTCCAGCCTTAACCACCGTTGTAACTCAAGGACTATCTGTATTTAGTGGTATATTATTTTATACACTGTATTTATCTAGAAATCCTTACATATATAATTTGAGCCTTTTTATTAATATAAATGGATCAGAATTGATGAAAATGCAAAACTTCAGCAGCTGTATGGTTGTGCGTAGAGTATCAGTAATAATAAGCACTGGATATGATAATTTCATTGATATAAAGAGCATTTGAGCATTAATATATAATAAAAATAAGCAATCATAAGGTTAGCATCTCCTTATGAATGCATACCAATGCTGTTGGAATTGTATAAGTTCTTTACTGTCAAGTTTATGTGTGTTTTAGTTAGGTTCTAACGTTTAAGAATCCTATCTTTTCCCCTTTATAAAGATATATCTACAGATTGTCCTCAATTTACAATCACAGTTAGGACTGGAACTTTTGGCAGTAAGTGATGCAGTCATTAAGTTAACCATTACATGACTGGACCTGATTTTGCTGCCATTTTAGCATGGTTGTTGAGAGAATCTGGCATCCCAAATTGAATTTACTTGTCAGAAGTTAGCTGACAATGTCTCAGATCGCTATCATGTGACAGCAAGAGTCTGCAACAGTCATAAATATGAGCTGGTTGCCAAGCACGCAAATTGTGATCACATGACTGCAAGCGTGGTACAATGTTCATAACTTTTGTGGATGGTCGGGTTGTAAGTCATTATTTTCAAGGCCATTGTAACTTTGAACCATTGTTAAATGGTCATATGTCAAGGACTATCTGTATAAAATCCTTTGATTACTGTCATATTATTAAAATCCCAAGCATACTTTATTTGCAGAGATCTGCTTTCTTTCTCAGTTTTTACGTAAGCTAATCGCACATAATGCTAGTTTCGTCCAAATCATCCTTCCCATTTTTGCACTTTTTAAAGGAAATATTGACCCAGATCTTAACTATTTAAAACTGAAAAACATTTATCTTTATATTTTTCCCCCAGAGTACAAATATACGATCATTGCAAGGTTGCTAGTGGATAATATTGTCAATTTAACATTTAATTGTGGACTGTTTGAAATTGTATTGATTATTTTTAATGTAGGTGGTAAATTCACTCCAGCAACCACAGGCTACATCTCCTCCAGTTCCAGATGCCCATACGCTTACAACTGTAGCTCAAGCAGACCCACTTATTAGAAGACAACGGGTGCAGGATCTTATGGCACAAATGCAAGGCCCATATAACTTTATGCAGGTAATTAATTTGATTAACATAAGATTACAGTATTTTAAAAAATGAGTAGAATCCAATTGAGGAACTGTTTTCTTCAGTTGAATCGAAACAGAATTTGGCCCTGAATGATTTTCGTTGATTTTGTCTATGGTGAAGCTGTCTTAAATCTAGTCTTAATAATATAAGAATTTACACTTCTAGTGAAGCTGGCTTAAATTTTGGCTTAATTATCTAGGACTCTATGCTGGAATTTGAGAACCAAGCACTTGACCCTGCTATTGTTTCAGCTCAGCCTATGAATCCACAAACTTTGCAGATACCACAGATGGTTTGCCCTCCAGGTCTGTAATATAATATTTTTGTATATGAACTATGTAGCTAAGTGGCAATGAAACTGAAGTAATTAGGTATCTTTACATTTCATTCCATTTTATATTCCACCTTTCTATATTTGTAGAATGTTCAACTTTACAAGGAAAAATAAAGCTTAATAAAAATACATGTTAATTAATATTTATAATTATTATTTAAAATCTGGCTGAAAAGACACATTTTAAGTGTACATTTTAAAGTGGAAAGAATGGGACTTAGCACCCATCCTAAGGAAATAAATCCTGTTGAAATGTTTCTCCAAGTCAGTCTACCTTTGAAATTGGGGGAATCCTTAAAATAATTTATCCTGCAGGTCTTAATATATGGACAGGTTTATAATAGGAGAGGCAGTCCTTCGTTTACAACTTTAGAGGTTACAGTGACTGCTTCTAAGCAATAGAAAATCGTTCTTCCCATACTGAATTACATATTTTAGTTTGTATAATTAGAAACTTAACTGATCCATTTTGCATCAGCTGATATTTCTGGATATTTTTAAGGATAATCCCATGGAGAAATTATAGTAGTCAAGCACAACATAATGAGGCATGCTTAAAGAAACTTCCACTGTATTAATGTCAATATTGATTACATTATCATATTTCTAGTTCATGCTGAATCTAGACTTGCACAAACAACCCAGGTTCCTGTACAACCTGAAGCTACACAGGTAAGAATCCTTGATAATTAATGGCTAGATATTTCTTTCTAAACCTTTCCCTCCTCCTCATTTAGGAATTGTTGAGCTAGGTTCTACAATATTTTCTTCATTAGCATGTAATTAGAAGTGGATGAACTTTTAATAATGTACTTCTAGATTACCAAAACTGGGGCAATCCATTTTCCTTTGAAAACCCAAGCTTGTATCTTTCACATTATTTTGATATATCATCTGGAACTATTTCATAATTGCTTTGAAAAGGAAATATAGAAAAAAATATTTCCTCAGACCCTTGTAAAAGTGCTGCTCTGGTTATAGAAGAATCCACAAACAATTAAAAATATTTATAAAACTCCTTTTTCAAAAAAATCTGAACCCCATACTCAAACTTTGATACAGATCATAACTTAGCATACTGCTTAGTTTAGCATTAATTCCATTAGGGAAGTTACACAGAAAGAAATCTGTAAATGTCTCTTTGTACAAACAGATGGAGGCATCACAATGAGAAGGCAGCAACAGTCTCTTAAAACTAGGGTTATACAAAACATTGGGTGGTCGGTTTCAGGAGATCTGTGCTTGGATTGAAATATGTTTCAGCTGGGTACATATTCCAAACAGAAGTAGAGTAAGAAACATTAGAAAAATGAAAGACTGAATGGTATGTAAAAATAACTAAACACAGCAGAAGAAAGAAGAGCATGGACCTCTTGAGCCGCAGGAAGCAACTGTCCTCAGGGGAAGATGTTCCTAGGGGGAGGCTTGACCCCCTCTTCCTCCTCGCCAGAAGCGCTCACACGCTTAGCGGGAAGGAGGAGGCTTGTTGGTCAGGGGCAGTGAGCACTTTGCGTGTGAGTGCTTCTGGCGAGGAGGAAGAGAAGCTCTTGAGGGGGCGAGGGGGAGTTGTTGCTCCCCCTTGCAACAACATCCCCTGAGGGCATCGCTGGCAGCTGTTCAACCTCCTTGATGCGCGGAGGCAAGAGGCAACACCAGTTCAGAGATTCCTTTCCCCCACTCCCTTGCAGGCCAGGCCTATGCCACGATATCCGGTGCATATGAGTCCATCCGCCGCCAGTATCACCTGTTGCCCCACCTTTCCGACAGCCATTTGGTCTTCAGTACATGGCTTGTCAGCCCAGAGTGGAGGTTGCTTGCTGTGCTGAACGATGTGTGCCCACACCCTCTGCTCTTTCCAGCAGGGGGAAGCAACCCCTCTCAGCTTGGACTCTGGGTTTGTGACTAGTATGTCTTAACTGGGACCGGGATGACTTCGCCTTGCCCGCAGGACCATCAAATAGCAGCTGCCAGCTCCTTTCTCCACATGCCAAGTCTTACCATGGGAAAGAGAGCAACTGGGGTATCAGTGTAGCAGCTCGGTTAGTTCATAATCGCCCTACCTGGAGAAGAAGGTGCTGGAGGAGGAGGCAGTAGTCGAGAAGCAAGTCATGTGTTAAAGACCCGGGGTGGAGGGAGGCTTCCACCCCACAGCCCTCTTTCCTTCCTCCAACTCCCAGGCAACCACACCTGGTAAAGGAGGGAGAGGTTTCCTCTGACTTGCGGGAAATATGAAATGACAGGAGACCAATTTTTTTTTTTTTGGGGGGGGGGGGCGCTCTGCTTTTCTTGTTATATATTTTTTGTTATAATTAAATAAGTTTACATATAATTTACATATATAAATTATACAATACATTTTATAAAATTTTTATATTGAATATACACTGCTCAAAAAAAATAAAGGGAATACAGAAATAAGATATCCTAGATCTGAATGAATGAAATGTTCTTATTAAATACTTTATTCATTACATAGTTGAATGGTGCTGACAACAAAATCACACAAAAATTATCAATGGAAATCAAATTTAGCAACCCGTGGAGGTCTGTGTTAGGAGTTACACTCAAAGTGGAAAAAAACACTACAGTATACTACTCCAACTTCGATGTAATGTCCTTAAAACAAGTCAAAATGAGGCTCAGTTGTGTGTGTGGCCTCCATGTGCCTGTATGACTTCCCTACAATGCCTGGGCATGCTCCTGATGAGGTGGTGGATGGTCTCCTGAGGGATCTCCTCCCACACCTGGACTAAAGCATCCCCCAACTCCTGGACAGTCTGTGGTGCAACGTGGTGTTGGTGAACAAAGCGAGACATGATGTCCCAGATGTGATCAATTGGATTCAGGTCTGGGGAACGGGCGGGCCAATCCATAGCATCAATGCCTTCGTCTTGCAGGAACTGCTGACACACTCCAGCCACATGAGGTCTAGCATTGTCTTGCATTAGGAGGAACCCAGGGCCAATTGCACCAGCATATGGTCTCACAAGGGGTCTGAGGATCTCATCTCGGTACCTAATGGCAGTCAGGCTACTTCTGGTGAGCACATGGAGGGCTGTGTGGCCCCCTAAAGAATGCCACCCCACTCCATTACTGATCCACTGCCAAATCGGTCATGCTGGAGGATGTTGCAGGCAGCAGAACATTCTCACATTGATGTGCCATCCTGGATGGGCTTCACTATCTGAGCCTCTTGTGTGGATTGTAGACTCTGTCTCATGCGACCACTAGAGTGAAAGCACTGCTAGCATTCAAAAGTGACCAAACTATCAGCCAGAAAGCACAGGAACTGAGAAGTGGTCTGTGGTCACCACCTGCAGAACCACTCTTTTATTGGGGGTGTCTTGCTAACTGCCTATGCTTTCCACCTGTTGTCTATTCCATTTGCACAACAGCATGTGAAATTGATTGTCAATCAGTGTTGCTACCTAAATGGACAGTTTGATTTCATAGAAGTGTGATTGACCTGGAGTTATATTGTGTTGTTTAAGTGTTCCCTTTATTTTTTTGAGCAGTGTATTAAAAAATCATATTAGTGGTCCTCAGGATTTAAAAGTATGAGTTTGTTATTCCCTGAGGTCCAAAAGGTTGGCGACCCCTGTTCTAGATAGTTGCTTGCAGCCAGCGAGCATTGTTTGTGAAGAATGTATAATTCTATTCATAAGTCACTATCAGTTTTCATTGAGTCTCAACGTGTTAGATTAATTTAAATACCAATTAACTACTGTAATTTTAAAATTTAAAAGTATTCCTTTCTAGGACCTTAAAGTGGTTTTTGGACTCATTAAATAAATTTCCATTAAAATTAATGGTCAATAAGGATTAGGATTAAAGATGAAGCAATGATTAAAACCACAAATGAAAATCAGAATAGAGCAAACATTTCATATAACTAACATTTTTGCTAATTTTTACTATCAGTTTCAGAATGACATGATCACAAATATACACTTTTGGAAAAGTAATAAAAGACTTTAAATTGATTTTTAATTTATTCTTGGTTCTGTGATGAATATCTTCATCACTTTAGAGGTAGTTTTTTCATTCCCTTAAAAAATCATAGAGGAGTATTTTTGAACCTTGGCCAGTTTTTGTATAAGTAGTCCTAGATTTATGACCATAATTTGGAACAAAATTTCACTAAGCAGTCCTTAAGCAAATCATGACCAAACCCAATTTTATACTATTTTCATGCCACAATTGTGCCACTTTGTCGTTTCCCCAATTAATGTTGCTTGTTGGGAACTGGCTGGAAAGCTTGGAAATTATCAAAGGATGCTGCAACTAGTCATAAATATGAACTGGTTGCCAAGGGACTTAATTGAAATGTGATCACCAAGGTGGTAATGATTGTAAATACAAGTAGTAGGTTGTAAGTCACTTTTTCTGAGGCTGTTGTAAATTTGAAATTCATTTTATTTTATTCAGTTCAAATTTGAATCCAATGAACAGTTGTAAGTTGAGGACTACTTGTAGCATTCATTCCAGTTATTTTTGAGGTTTCATATAATGAGTTCTCCTATTTTACTGCTTATTTTTATTGATTTCCTAATTTTCTGTTTAGTTCAATACGTAAGCTAAAATACAATACACGTAGGAAATAAATATGGGAAATATACATTTAAAATCGATGCTAAAATCATTGAATATTAATAATTAAAGGAAATTTGGTACTAGTTTTTGCTTCTAGTTACTTTTCGGGAGTAGTGGTAAGCCATATTAGTCATGTCAAGATTATAAATAAAATCTGGGAAATGATTGCTGTACCTGAGTTGTTCATAAATAGATGCATTAAATATAAATACACAAACGTACATAAATACACATACTCGTGTTGTATCTAGTGATGCCATTCATAGATTGTTGTGTAGCATCTCCTAAACCCTAGTCCTCAAGTTACTTTTTTCATTCATTTTTACCAATTCTGTCATATTTGGATTGAATTATATCTGTTTTAAATTATCTACCCAATTGCTGAGCTTCAGTAATGTCCAAAGATACTGACTACTTCCCTAAAGAAGGAGCAATGGAATTGGGAATCACCAGAATATTAATGGTGCTTCATTCCCTGCAGCTATGGATACTTTTCCTTGCAGTTTAGTACAAAAATAAGAGTATATAGGCAACAACATGGAGTCCTATGGGATACCATTGTCAATAATCTAGATGGTAGTAGTCAGTAGTCTCACAATACTGCCTTCTATGCACGGTCCAGAGAAATACACTAAGACCACTGCAAGGCAGTCTCAATCATTAGATTGTTTAGAATGATGTCATGTTGAATAGTATCAAAGCTTCTCACAACTCCAAGATAACTGTTTATATTTCCATCATTTAGTTTCCAGCATAGGTTGTTCATTAGGCTGTTCATCTAATGCCTGACCTGTTCTATAAAATCTATAAGTCTATAGATTAGACGAGTTCTAAATTTGATGATGTCAGAACCCTTTCCCTCCCCAGCATATGAAAAGAAGTAGGCCTTGACTTAGTCTCACAACAGGGTGATGAAAATTAATAATTAAGGGTGGTTATTGAGATGTTTGATGACCCTTTCTCCCACAGTCAATAAATGTATGCCATGGTAGTTCAATGTGGCATGTGACCATGCTTGTGACTGGCTTCCCTATTACTTTTGCTTGTTGGAAGTTAGATGAAAATGTTGCGAATTGTGATCACATGACAGTGGGACACTGTTGTAAATATGCAATAGTGCCCAAGTCACAGTCACATGACTGCGGGGAGACTGCAAAGGCTGGGAGTCATTTTTTGCAGCACCATCATTGCTAAATAGATGGTCATAAGTAGGAATTATCATTAGCAAATGGCTTTGACAGGTGCCTACTCTTACAGGGTTAATTACCTCTCAAAATTTGTTTAGGGCTTTCAATCTGCTTTGCAAATCAGCGCAGGCTTACCCATGTAAAGTGCGGATGAGATGAATGTGCTCCTACTTGGTTCAGAGACTGGGCTTTATACTTTACTTGTGTAAAGATCTATGAACTGAATCTCCTATCCAAATTATACAGTCCTCCAAAGCTTTTGGAGAAATAGAAAGAATCATTAGAAAAATTGGTGCAGCTAGTATAATTACTAGGCTTTCTTAAAAGATTATGAAATAAAAAACTATATGGTTGTAATCCTTAATATAGCTATCTCACAAAGCAGTGCTGTAATATAAAAATAAATAATACGAAAGCCTGCTAATATTAGAATTTGCAGAAATTTTAAACAATTTTATTTTTTTGGGGGGAATTTTTTTTTTTTTTTTTGGCCTAGCTAGAAACTCAGGGAAAATGTCAAAATGCAGATAGTCCTCGACTTATGACCACAATTGAACTCAACATTTCTATTGTTAAGTGAGACATTTGTTAAGTGAGTTTTGCCCTATTTACGATCTTCCATGCCACAGTTAAGTGAATCACTGAAATTGAAAGTTAGTAACTAGGTTGTTAACTGAATCTGGCTTCCCCATTGACTTTCCTTGTCAGAAGGTTGTAAAAGGTGATCACATGACCCTGGGACACAGCAAAAGTTATAAATGTGAACCGGTTTGCCAAGCATCTGAATTTTGATCACATGGTTATGGGGATGCTGCAATGGTTGTAGCTATAAAAAACAGTCATAAGTCACTTTTCAGTGCTGTTGTAACTTTGAACTAAATGAACTGTTGTAAGTCAAGGACTACCTGTAGCACTTTATGAATTAGAAGAAATAAAAGCCTTCTAGAGTTTCTACATATTCAAAGGAAGGACTTACCGAGAGGCCCTGGCCGGAGTTTCTGTTAAATTTTAAAACTTTGACAGGTCCCCTTGGTTTCTTCCACAAGTGAGGGATATACAGCACCCCAGCCCACGTATCAGCCTTCTCATTCAACAGAACAACGACCTCAGAAAGAATCAATTGACCAGATTCAGGCAAGTTACGAGATTTCATTATGCTTGGGAGGGGAAAGAGTTGTGGATATATAGATGAGTGCCCTTCTTAAAAAATATTGGAAACCATTTATTTTAGATATCAGGATGGGGGGAGGTGATAATTTTTTAACTTGAATGCTTTTTTAAGCTTATTTGCTCCTATCCTGAACATTTTAGAAGCAATTTTTAAAATTTAAATTTGGGTAGACTTCATCTAATCAAAAGATGATTAGATATAATTGATATTAGATTGACATGGAAATGCCTTTGTAGATTTACTGTTCGTTCCTGCACAGGAAACTATTTTCTGTAATCTTTTCATGTTCAAGGTTAATTCAGAGTGTTTAGGATATTTCTACTCTTAATAGGATATTTCTACTCTTGGATATTTCTAGGATATAGAATAGGATATTTCTACTCTTAATAAAGAGAGGATACTATGTAAGAGGGATTTTTACACTTTCCCCTTTTCTTAGGCACACTTCATCAGCAACAACCGATTTCATAATTAACAATGGTATTGATGTCTTGCTTGCTAATGTTACATTGTATTTTATTTGTCAGGCTTCAATAACCTTAAGTACAGATCAGACACCAACATCATCGCCACTTCCAGCTGCATCCCAGCCTCAGGTATTTCAGGCTGCCTCTAGCAAACCCTTGCATAGCAGCGGAATCAATGTTAATGCAGCTCCATTCCAGTCCATGCAGACGGTAAGCATTAAATATATTAAAAATATAGATAACAAAATTTTGGATGTCAGAATCATGATAATGGTCAATTTTTCTCTAAATACTATTAGTAGTTTATTTTATTTTATTTTATTTTATTTTATTTTATTTTATTTTATTTTATATTTTATTTTATTTATTTTATTTTATTATTTTATTTTATTTT
>BLBF01000005.1:68449940-68461881 GCA_015471245.1 Laticauda colubrina | reverse complement strand
TATTATTATTATTATTATTATTATTATTATTATTATTATTATTATTATTATTATTATTTTTGGGGGGGAGGCTGACCATTCTGAAAAAAATAAGTTTCAGTGTTGCTGGACTACACAGATCCATAAACAAGCCAGTTAGAATTGTATACCGTATCATTGACTGTAGTATTTTGTCATTCCATTCAAATATTATCTGAAAAGAAGTTTAGGGTAGGAGTGTGTCTATGAGTAAGGAACTTGTAGGATGTTTAAAGTTTTGGTATGAAATTGTGCATTATTTCTGACATTCAGGACATTGCTTCTGTATATCTGAAATGTGTTTCTTTGTTGAGGAGGCAGATAGTGGGTAATATTTTCAAACTTAAAGAGTTTATGTAGAAATAAATGTTCATTTTGAAAATCAAAAATCTCAGTCCCAAAATAAATCATTATTTTTATTTTCTAGGTCGTGGAGGGCCCCCAAGACCCAACAGGGGAATGCCTCAAATGAATGCTCAGCAAGTGAATTAATCTAACACTCAAGATTACTTTTAAAACGCCAAAAACACTGGCCAGTGTACTATTACATGTTACCAGAAGAGTTATCTCTGTTTTCCTTTATAGGAAGTTCATAGTAAAGGGATTATTTTCATTGCCCATAAAGACAAGACTACAGTTGTCAGCTTTATATTACCCGGCTATGGAAAGAAATGCCGTTTGCGCTGCATGTTCTGTCCTAAGCGTCACCTTGAGCCTTGCACATGAGATTCAGACCCTTGCTTTGATGTAAAACAAAAATGGCAGTTACAGAGTAAAGAAAATATCTATAATTAATTGAACAGGCAGAAATAATCCAACTGACTTCATTGATGTCATATAATTCTGCAGCAAATTTGGATAAGAATCTGTAAATCCATAAACGTTTTACTAAGACAGTTGATATATTTAAACTTTTACATTAGAAAGATGGAAGAAGTGAAGTGTGGCTTAACAGAACAACTACATTTCAGCTTTTTCTGTTTCATTGAAGCACCTGAATATTTACATGCATAATAAAGAGCCCTGACTAGATATTAAACTGGTGAACAGCTTAGGCACACCCTTAGCTACAGCACTTTTTTTTATTAGTCTGACTTGCTGTGGTAAAAGGGATGCATTAATGTTTTGTGTATCTGTTGATATAATTGTGTAAACCCAAATTAAGCTTTGATTGGCACTTTAAAATTTTGTGTAAGAAATAGAAGATATAATCTGGACAGCCACATGTTTTCAAATGTGAAGTGTTGAAAGAGATCTCTCCTGAACACATTTCCTGGATAGCAATGCCGTTTGTAAGGATTGGTATTCCTTTATCATTCCTTATAATTAGCACATTGTCTGTCATTAATACTTAAACTTGCTGTATTACCACCTTAATAACTGATGCTGGTACTGATGGAAATTAATGGGTATGCATACTACATGTCACATGTCTTTTTCCCCCTACAGCTTAAAGATTTTGAGAAATCTCAAATCCCTGCTGGTGTCCTTTAAATTTCTCTTTTTTGAAAAGCACCAGAAAATGTTTTGATCCATTTCCCCTTTTAAGGGAAATTACAGCCAGCAGTTACAGATCTAAACAAGATAAATAAACATGTTTATATTAAAAAAAAACTGTATTCCTTAACATATCTTCAATGACTGATGAAATCTCCACAAGCACATTCTTTGAACATTTTTTTTTTCAATCTCAACACTTAAAAGATGATTCCCAATCCAGATATTTATCCAGTAAGGTATTTTATTTATCCAGTAAGGACATGCATTTATCTGACTTGTTAAAATAATCAGGCTCAATGTTATCAATTTGTCTTATATGGGGATTGTAACAATTTTGAACAAGCAGAAAGAAATGAATCTTTCCACCTACACATGAATTAGTTCAAAGCATAGTTACAAGAGTCTGCTTCTGTGGACAGCCTACCTGTAAAAAAGTCATGGTGTTAATCACATTGGGATTACAGAGATACTGTGGTTTTTTTTAAGGTTAGCAAGTTCTGTTCTTTTTGTTTCATTGGCAACTTTCCCTGATTTTATATATGGTAACAAAAATGTAGACTCTTCAATTATGATAATTACTTTAATTCTTTGAGAATATTCTACATTATTATTATTTGTAGGTACTGTTAGTGAAAAAGATCTTAATAGAAAGTAACTTCAAATATAGTATCAGAAGCCAAACATAAATTGGAAACCAAACAAGCAGATTATGTATTCTATGTGATGCATTTTTTAAAATCAAGATTACCCAATGTGATTTAAACAAGCTGCAGTGCATATAAATTTATCAGTAACTTACATAAAATAAGCCACACTCTTTCTAGCTTTAGATTGGGAAAAGAGGCATAAAACAAATCTTACTTATGGAACATTGCTTTTAAGGCAGATTTAAAGCCACAAATGTCTTTCCTTAAACTAAAACAAAAAGTATTTAGAATGGCAGGAACTTTTAATGGCACCGAATTTGGTATCAGAATCGAGTAATTTGTAAACAAAAATGAGATGACTTTTTAATGGAACAGTTTATGTTTTGACTTTCATGACAAGCTAGCAATATTGAAAACAATGTTTGGATTTAAACAAAACAAACTAATTTTTAGAAACTGGAATTATTTCCCTAAATATTAGAAGATACATTGTGTTCTTAGATAAACTCACCACAGTCAATGATGAGTATGACTCTGCTTGGTTCTGTTCTCAGTCTAGTTGTAGTCTTATTTTATGTTCCTCATATATTAGATGACAAATTGAAACACAAAATCATTCCACTGTTACAGCTTGGCAAAAATCCAAATATGAAAGAAAACTGCCGTTTCAAGCCATTTATAGGCAGTGAAAAGATTTGTCAGGGATAGGCTTCATGAGCTTTATCTCCTGTTTTTATTGGTGACAAAGAAGCCTTATTTTGTGTCAGTTATTTATTCTCATGCATCCAGGAATTTGCAGAATCCCATCTTAGCTTCTAACTATCTAAATCTTTTCTTTTTTTTGGCCTTCTATTCATGGAGAACGCCTAGATTAGTCTCTGCAGATTTCTTGGTAAGGTTTTTCAGAAATGGTTTGTCACTGTTTCCTTCTTAGGGCTGAGAAAAAGTAACTGGTCCCAAGGGCACCCATTTGGCTATGTGCCCAAAGCAGGACAGAAACTCACCTTCCAGTTTTTAACCTGATGCCTTAACCATTACACCAAACCGGCTCTCAAAATCAAAAGGCTCTCAAAAGGCAAATAGTGCAGTTTTTGGTCTTATGCTGTACAGAAACAGGGTTATGGGGGGTTATGTTTGTAAGTGTGTGACTAGTGTGTATTTATTGCTCATTCACCTACTTGTCATTGCTTGTCTCTCCTATAGGAGGGGGAAAAAGTAGCAAGAAAAGAAATGCCTCTCCACTATGTTTCATATTGCTACTCTTCTCTTTGGTTTTTTTACCAGTAGTGCCGCCTTCACTGTCTTCCTCATCTCCTACCATCTCATTTTTCCCCATTTCATTGAGTATCCTGATGCTGCCATTTATAATTTACATGTTATTAAACTGGTATAGAAAAAAAATGAACTGAATGTATGTTTTGAATGTAGCTAAGCTGCTTCAACAGCTTTCTCTAACCTAATCTCAAGTGGAAATGAAAGACATTGCAGGATGTTGCTTCAAATCCATTTTGGCTGACCAGTTGGAAACATTGCCATTGGGCCAAGTTCTAATTTCCTCCTACACTCATGGTAAGATTCATATAAGTTAGAAGTTGCCCGTTGTACAAAATTTCACAAGAGATCATCAGAGGCTAAATTCATGTGTAAATCTGGAGTCTCATCGAGTAATACATGTAACCTAATATAACCAGATGCCGATCAGTGGAAGAAAAGCTATCAACATAAATTTTTAATTGGGTAACAAAAGTTTTTCTATTACTTTTTCACTACTTTATGTAATTATACAAATTTCTGTGTTTAGTATTATCAATTTATTATCCTTTTAGTCTTTTTCATAAGTAAGCCAAACAACACTTGTTGAATTTGTGGGCTTTTACTGTATCTGAACAGTGTTACATCAAGCATACCATTAGAAACATTGAAGCTAATGTATTATTTTGAATGTTAGGTTAGAAAAATAAATTTAAAATGTTAAATCTTCAATATATATATCAAGTATGAATAGAACAAATTTGACAAATTTGGCTTGATATGAAATTACATCAAATATATAAGTTTTTTCACTTCAAACTCTAAGATGTTTGAGTTGATGCCCAATGAGTTGCATCTGAGTGCATTTTATAAAATATTGCTGATGTTGTTCTATTGAAGTATTAATGGTGGCAAATAGCCTTCAGACACATTGATGACTGACAGCTGAATTTTTATAAAACTGCTTCTGATAATTCAATTGTTGGTTCACATTTGTTTTTCTTACATAATTTATAGTTACACTTAACTATGACTATTTTCCTTGTTCTAAACATTGCTTTTGCAGTTTTCACATAACATATCTGGTTTAGAATTGTTAAACTCATGTATTAACTACATTTAAAATAAGAAAGCCTGTTTAATTATGTGAGAATGTGTTCAAAACCAAATTCATAATACAGACCTATGCAAATATTGTGAGTTTTAAAACTTAACAACAAATTTGAAATTGTGATTGAGGTAGATATTTCTGTCCAAAACTGGAATTAGTGCCTATACTGTTCTACTCTTGATTGCAGATCTAACTGGAAAACAATTGTCTTTTATTATTCCAGTGAAATATGACATTTTTTTTCTATCTTTTATGGCAAAATATGATTCTTTTCCCCTCCAAATCCGAGTAACATTAAGATCATTACGTTTTATTTTTATATGGACATCACTAGCATCGGTAATTTTACATTAGAATGTTATCCAAATACATTCTGCTTAGCATGTATAGTTTATTGTCCAAGGTAACCAAATGAATTGTGGCTGACTTTAAATATGGTGTATATGTATAAAATCAAACATGCCGATTTCTACCTGTTTAACATTTGGTTAAATTTGGTTGCAATTATGTGTACATTTTAACTGCAAAAATCTGGACTGAGTAGGCTTTTAAATAATATATAAAATGGGTACCTTTTAAAAATGTGATGGTGAGATAGAATTGCACAACATGAAGATTTTAAACTGCATCTGAAAAGGAATGGTTTTAACGGTCTTAAGGGATTTTTTTTTTATCAAGCAATAGCTATTGTCTTGAATGCAGTTAGTGCAGTGAACTCAGAAGATTGAAGGACATTTAAGTCTTATGCCCCACAATTTTGCAGGTGAAAGAGGTTGATACAGGCTGTGGATTAACTGCTTCTACAGTTTTGGATCAGCATCAAGATTTTCTCCAGATGGCTTAAAAGTAGATATACATTTTTTTATTCTTTCAGGGTATTTCTATCTGAAGAGAGAAGCCATGTTGTTTCCCTGAGAGAAGTTGTCAATTTACACCTTACATGAGGAATGCTTTAGATTCATTGGGTTCAAATATGTTAACACTTATAGAAATGCCTTAATTAGTACCTTTGAGTAAAATTTACTCGTGTCGAGATAATCTAACTTGAAAAATCAGGCCATTGCTAAATTTTGGCAAAATACTGGAAACTCAATATGATTTGCTTGCTCATTTATGGATTGATCTCTCTATGCCTCCTCAAATCTGAGAATCTTATCCACGTATCACATATTACACACTTGTAACGTTGATAATTACTGTGTTAATGTGTTTTGATGTTAATTGTTGGCCTTGAAATGACAGATGACAGACATAATAAACAGTTGCTGTAAAGGCAGCAGCATCAACTAACAATGCCAGCTCCATCACTTAACTGTTTCAGTGCATAAGCAAACATGCAGCTTTCATATCATGTATTTATTTTTGATGTCGTACAGATCTGATTATGATAAATATTACATCTCATTTCTCATTGTAGGCAATCTTAAGTTGATAAAAAAGTATTTCAAAAGCAACCAGCATGTTAAGAGAACTTGATATTAAAAATTATGTTGATTGTTCACAGTCCAAAATATATAGAACATACACTGCTCAAAAAAAAAGGGAACACTTAAACAACACAATATAACTCCAGGTCAATCACGCTTCTGTGAAATCAAACACTCCACTTAGGTAGCAACAGTGATTGACAAATCAATTTCACATGCTGTTGTGCAAATGGAATAGACAACAGGTGGAAAGCAGAGACAGTTAGCAAGACATCCCCAATAAAGGAGTGGTTCTGCAAGTGGTGACCACAGACCACTTCTCAGTTCCTATGCTTTCTGGCTGATGGTTTGGTCACTTTTGAATGCTGGCGGTGCTTTCACTCTAGTCGCATGAGACAGAGTCTACAATCCACACAAGAGGCTCAGGTAGTGAAGCCCATCCAGGATGGCACATCAATGTGAGTTGTGGCAAGGTTTGCTGTGCGTGTTAGCGTAGTGTCCGGAGCATGGAGGCACTACCAGGAGAGAGGCCAGTACATCAGGAGACGTGGAGGAGGCCGTAGGAGGGCAACAACCCAGCATCAGACTGCTACCTCTGCCTTTGTGCAAGGAGGGACAGGAGGAGCACTGCCAGAGCCCTGCAAAATGACCTCCAGTGGGCCACAAATGTGCATGTGGCTGCTCAACGGTCAGAAACACTCCCATGAGGATGGTATGGGGGCCCGACATCCACAGGTGGGGGTTGTGCTTAAAGTCCAACACTGCAGGACGTTTGGCATTTGCCAGAGAACACCAAGATTGGCAAATTTGTCACTGGTGCTCTGTGTTCTTCACATATGAAAGCAGGTTCACACTGAGCAGATGTGACAGGGTCTGGAGACGCTGTGAAGAATGTTCTGCCTGCAACATCCTCCAGCAAAACCGTTTTGGCAGTGGATCAGTAATGGAGTGGGGTGGCATTTCTTTAGGGGGCCGCACAGCCCTCCATGTGCTCACCAGAGGTAGCCTGACTGCCATTAGGTATTGAGATGAGATCCTCAGACCCCTTGTGAGACCGTATGCTGGTGCGGTTGGCCCTGGGTTCCTCCTAATGCAAGACAAAGCTAGACCTCATGTGGCTGGAGTGTGTCAGCAGTTCCTGCAAGACGAAGGCATTGATGCTATGGACTGGCCCGCCCATTCCCCAGACCTGAATCCAATTGATCACATCTGGGACATCATGTCTCGCTCCATCCACCAATACTACGTTGCACCACAGACTGTCCAGGAGTTGGGGGATGCTTTAGTCCAGGTGTGGGAGGAGATCCCTCAGGAGACCATCTGCCTCATCAGGAGCATGCCCAGGCATTGTAGGGAGGTCATATAGGCACATGGAGGCCACACACACAACTGAGCCTCATTTTGAGTTGTTTTAAGGATATTACATCAAAATTGGATCAGCTTGTAGTGTTTTTATCCACTTTAATTTTGAGTGTAACTCCAAATCCAGACCTCCATGGGTTGTTAAATTTGATTTCCATTGATATTTTTTGTGTGATTTTGTTGTCAGCACATTCAACTATGTAATGGACAAAGTATTTAATGAGAATATTTCATTCATTCATATCTAGGATGTCTTATTTTTGTGTTCCCTTTATTTTTTTGAGCAGTGTCTTTGGTAGTTTTTTTCAAGTACAGGTAGAATTTCTACCAACTTTGCTGATTTGTCCATCTCCATGAAAAGCCAAAGAAGGTATTGGAAACCTCCATGCTGGGATGAGGTATAAGGAGGCATTCGTGTGTATAGGGAAACAACCAATCAAATGTTGGTTTAGGGAAAAGATCTGGGTTCTCCTGATTAAGTGCTCAACCAGTTAAAAACATTCTACAATGACAAAAGTTTAAAGGTGTTGATTCTTTGTTACTCAATTCAGTGGCAAGTTAATGGCCTTAGAAATCTAGTTTAAAAAGGATCCCAGGTTAAGTACGGGAGCTGGTGGCCTATAAATGCTATCCTTTCACCCCTAAATTTTCACTAGGACTACAAATATTTCAATATCCTAAGAGCTTGAAGGACTATCGCCTATCAAGTTATTAAAACAGGTTTTCTTGTAATAAAACTGAGACCTGTAGCCCGTTACAAAATATTGCTTGCTTTTTCCTGTTGCTTTGTCTACTACTTGGTTGGAACAATCCCTGTTTACCTTTGTTCATTTTCTGGCAGGTGGCCACACTCAAATCTCTGGGTACCATCTTATTTTTGTTTTTGAAGGAAGCTTCTCTGACAGTTCAGATATTTGAAGACTGCTTCCTATCCTTTCTCTTTTGCTGTTCTGGAAGTTAAACCTTTATTCATTTTAGCCATTGGCTTCCATGCTTCCCATCTTGGTAACCATGCTCTGAACTTGCTCCAGGTTTTCATCTTCCTTATAACTGTCGTGCCCACATTGAGAACAGTATTCCAAATGGGATCTGATTAGGGCAGGTAGAATAGAACATTTGCTTCATTCTACAAATAGCATTTTTATCAGCTGCATACCCTGCAGCTTTGTTTTAATCTAACAAGAACATTCACATTCATGTTGTGTATTATTGCTAAACACGGCCTTTCCTCATCTACTTGAAGCTTCCATTTCTTCATTTAAGTTGCAGAATGTTACATTTCTCAATTTTAAAAAAATGATGAAGTTAAAAAAAACACTAAAAGATGTGATTATACAGAGAAGAAAACTAAAGGAAAAAAAAATCCATATAATAACTGCAAACAACTTAGTCCTTAAGCTTATAATTAAATCTAGACTATTATGGCATTTTAAGAAAAAAAAGACTGCAAAAATATCCTGAACTCTAGCCCTTATAATCAAGATATGTTTTCCTCGTTACGTAGCGTCATCCTTGCCGTGCCACAGGTTTGATAAGAGCCAAAACATCCTGAGATGACAGATTTTGTTTTAGGAAAACAATTGGATATCACATTAAGATACTTACATTATTTCTTCCCAAAGTTGTATAGATTTATATAATTGAATCCAGGCAAGGCGAACAAGACCAGATATGACTGCACAAAAATGAAAATTATTTCATATCAAAATGTTTGATGTCTAGCCTTTTAAAAAATGAAATAATATTTCTAATGAATTACATCTGGGCCCACTGATTCTCCAAAACAACATATTTTCATTTCACAATTCAGATATATCTTTCATTTTGTTTTTTAAGTCCTTAAAAATCGGTTTTCATTCAAGTGCTGCATCTCTTAAGTATCTCTAAATTGTAGGTATCTTGGAAGCTCCTAGAGTAGGGGTGTCAAATTCATGTCATGGTGGCATGATATATCAGGACATTTTTCCCCTTTGCTAAACCTTTGTTATGCGTCTGGCCCATGGGCCAGGAGTTTGACAACCCTGTCCTAGAGCATCCTGACAGCTGTTTAGTTAATGTCCAGCATATCCACTGTATATACCAAGTAAATATTATGAAGTTTATCAAACTTCTGCACTGTCCACTGCATTTGCATGACTACTGACATTACAAGAAATCACAAGAGCCATTGCAAATTAGGAAACCAAGAAAGGTCCTTGGTGCAGATGAATTTCCAATGTAATGATCTTCCACTTGAGATTGGATAACAGGATTATTGAACCTATATTGCCATAGGAATATCAATAATTTAATTTTTCCACATTCCCTTTGCTTATACTTAAGACAAAGGGAATGTAGAAAAATTAAATTATTGATATTCCTATATTCCTACAGTAATATAGGTTCAATTATCCTGTTAGCCAATCTCAATTGGAAGATCATTACATTGGAAATTCATCTGCACCAGGGACCTTTCTTGGTTTCCTAAATTGCAATTAGCTCTTTTGATTTCTTGTAATGCCAGTAGTTGTGTCCGTTTATGATCTTTATGAGAAATTTCTTCTATTTCCGTATTACTTTCAGGGCTTTTACATTTAATCTTACCACCTGTGGTCTGTTGCTGAAGCCTGAATACATCACCCATTTTTTTTCTTTCAAAAATTAGCTACATGCTTTGTGTCATTTACAAATTCCCCTCAAAATGTTTTCGAGAGGTATAGAAGCTCAGCAAAATAACAATAACAGAGTTGGAAGGGACCTTGGAGGTCTTTTAGCCCAAACTCCTGTTCAGGCAGGGAACCCCCTACCCTTTCAGATAAATGGTTGTCGATCTCTCTAAAATGTCCAGTGTTGGAGCATTCACAACTTCTGGAGGCAAGTTGTTCCACCGTTTAGTTGTTCTAGCAGGAAGCTTTTCCTTAGTTCTAGCTTGCCTCTCTCCTTGATTAGTTTCCATCCATTGCTTCTTGTCTCGCCCCTTCGGGTGCTTTGGAGAATAGGTTGATTCCTTCTTCTTTGGGGCAACTCCTTCGATCTTAGTGAAAAGAACATGCAGGGAAGTGACCGAAACACGCACGCCATATACATTTAGCGGGAATCGTCATCCTCAAATCAAAATCAAAATCAAATCCTATTGCGCGCAGCAAAAAGCTGCTTTGTGCAGATGAAAGATCCGCGCGTGCTATTCAAGCCACCACTTGAAACGCGCGTCTCCGGCAAAAAAAAAAAAAAAAAAAAAAAGCCTCGCTTGAGAATCAATCAATCAATCGGCTGGAATGAGTCATAATCCAGCACTTGGGACGCATCTTGAAACGAGCGACGCGAGGTCCGAGCCGCTCGGCCTTTGAGCGGGAGACAACCACGAAGAAACCTGCCAAAGGAAAGCAAGTCAGATTTCCGTCAATCGTAACTTCACAGCTCGAGTCCCATCACCGCCCCAGCGGGCTGCAGTTGAGCAAAGCTCCTCCCTTTCCGGCGCCTAAGCATCTGGCGGAAGGCAGCGTCCGGCCGGAAAAGCTGTCCCCAGGCGTGGGGAGAGGTGCTCGTTTTGTTTTCTGCAGCCCGGATCCAAAGGCAGACGAAGCTCTACTTCGGTTCCGTCGCCCTCCGGCTTCGCCCGTAAGCGAGCCCTGCTTTTCCTTTTTTGAGCGGGCCATCCTGTAGGATCCTTCCAGTGCGTTGCGCAGCCCCACGTGGTGGTTTTCTGTGGGTTTTTTTTTTTTTTTTTGCACGTGGGAAGCTGCTCCATAATTGACCGGATTCCCTTCGCGCGTAAACTGGAGCGAGAAAGGGAGAATTGGGAACGGTGAGGAAACGGGTGTTGGGTTTGCGGTTGGATCTGGAGAGTATTCAAATGAGTTGAGAAATAAGATTGCTGAATTTTTCCCACTCCAGTATCCCGGGGTGGATGGATAGATAGATAGATAGATAGATAGATAGATAGATAGATAGATAGATAGATAGATAGATAGATAGATAGATAGATAGATAGATAGATAGATAGATAGATAGATATTGTCTTCTTTAGCCAGCAGTTACAACATCTCTGTTCGAAAATAAGATCAATTATTTTCATTGTGACTGATTTCTACTGTTGCTTTGCTTAGTAACATCACTAATCTTTGCCATGGAGATCTTCCACCTCAATTTAAAGCTTAGAACTGCTAGAGTAACTTTTCACCAGCATTTTTACCGTATTTCACCCCACTATTTAGTCCCAATTTCCCCCCCCCCCCCCAGTAATTTCCCCTACCCAGCGAGTAATTCTGGTGCTCCCAGATAGGAATTGCAACCCATCATACCTAAAATGCAATTTGATTGGGAAAGGTTGGAGTATAAGATTGCAGCCATATACGTTGTGAGTCATAGACAGCCTGTGAGTTTCAGATATATAACTTGGATGTTTAATGTTGGCTGTTTATTATGGTCCGATTTCTAATTGCAGTCACATAGATATCTTGATTTAATTTCTGGAAGTTAAGAGTCATAATCATATAATGAAATGAATTCATGTGTTATGATACAAATATTTAGGCTTACTAAAGGTGCTTTTTTGTCATGACACAAATCTCATATGAGTTTGAGTTTTATCTATCTATCTATCTATCTATCTATCTATCTATCTATCTATCTATCTATCTATCTAT
>BLBF01000005.1:68424338-68449930 GCA_015471245.1 Laticauda colubrina | reverse complement strand
ATCTATCTATCTATCTATCTATCTATCTATCTATCTATCTATCTATCCCTACCATTAAAATCAATGGGATTTGTTTTAAAGAAAGATATACACAACAGTGGCACAACGTCAAAAGTTGACATGTTCAACATTGGGTAAACAGTGGATACTTACCTGTAAATGCTGATAAATATGTTTAATGCAGTGTAACATCAGTAGACCAATTCTTATTTCCCTTTAAGAATAAACATTACAGAAATAAAGAGAAAAATCAGCAAAATAAATTAACATTAGATAAATGAAAAGGATAAATGCAGCTAAAATTAGTTGACATGTAGCTTGATAAATACAGGTAATTCTTGCTCCTTTTCAGAAAGATCGGCCAGCCTGGTTTCCTGTACTATAATTTTTAATAATTCTTTCTGGATTAATTGTACAAATTTTGCTTTTGCTTTCTGACAGAATAATTTAGATTGAGACTGATTATAAATACTGTATAATATGTTTTATATAATATCTAGGGCATAGCCACTTAACCTTTTGTACCATGAACCTCTTTGAGAATTTGGTGAAAGCTCTAGTCCTTTTTCAAAGTAAATATAGTCAAATGTATAAAACTGTAAATTATATTGCAAAGGAGACAAATTATGTACAAATACAGTTGTCAAAATATAAATGGTGTGCAAGAATATTTAGGTACAAACATTGTTTTGAAATACAAAGTATATTGACTATTTTCAGTTGTACACTTTTGGAGAAAAAGATACTTGAGATAACCAAATGAATTCTGGGTAACTTTATATACCTTTATATATTATATAAAGGTATTATAATACCTTTATTATATTATAAAGGTATAATAATTTTAGATTTGTTGAAATTAACAAATGTTTTTGGAGTCTACAGAACACAAATTTATATTTATATATTATATTTATAATATATATATATTTATATAACTTTATATATTATATAAAGGTATTATAATACCTTTCTTATAAAGGTATAATAATTTTAGATTTCTTGAAGTTAACAAATGTTTTTGGAATCTACAGAGCACAAATTAATAATAAATGAGTGACATCGAACTGGCCACACCCACCCTGGCCATGTCCCTTCCCCCAACACAACCCTGATGCGGCCCTCAATGAAATTGAGTTTGACACCCCTGTTCAAGGGCCTCATGCTTTTTTTTGTTCCCAAACATTTTCTTGATCATTGCAGCAGCAAGATGTTGAATATATAAATACACTTCCTAGGAAAAAATTCCATTAGAAATGAGAATTTATTTGGGTGGAAACATATATAGGAAGCACATTATCCTTGCCTTAAAATAAATCCAAAACAATCCCCACTAGAATGCCTTTGAATTGCTTGGATGAATAGAAATGCGCACAGCAAATGAACTCTTTGAACAAGAAACTTTTTACCGCCGACCGTTGTGGACTGTCTCAATTGAGATAGTATGCAGACTAATTTGTTATAACTTCTACAAACTTCACAGGAGCTGTCGCTGAAAATGCAGCGCAAGAAAGTGGATAATCGTATTCGGATCCAAATAGAGAATGGAGTGGCTGAGCGACATAGGACTCTCTTTGTTATAGTAGGGGACCGTGGCAAAGATCAGGTGATGTATAGCCATGAACTAGAGTTACATTATGTTTATATCAAAGGAAGATGAGCTTGAATCAAAGACTAATCTCTCCCAGCAAGAAAGAAAAAGTCAGAAAATGACGTAGAAACTCAGAAAATTAAATCCTTTAAAATGACCACATTCATTGCTTTCTTCTTCTACATCAGAGGTCTCCAAACTTGGCCACTTTAAGACTTCTGGTAATTCTGGGAGTTGAAGTCCACAAGTCTTAAAGTGGCCAAGTTTGGGGACCCTTGTACACTTTGCCATTTTCAGCTGAAATCAGTTTTGGAGATCCCTCTATATATGTTTGTAGTCATGCATGTACATGTGGGTACAGGGTTGTAAAATAAAGAAATGAATTACTAATTTCTCAATCAACTATAAAGCAATTATCCCATTTATACAATTGATTTATTCTCATCAGCACTTACAAAGACTGCTACTTGACATATAGAAACCCACAAACACTTCCCCTTGTTCTGTGGAGAGACGAAGTAGCTGATGGCTGGGAAGGACAAGAGGTTAATGCATGGAGCGGAGGTGACAAAAAGACATGACGACAGGAAATAGGGCGAAGGAGAAAGATGGTACCTAATACCTCCTGTTCAGATACTATAAAAAATGTTAACATTCACAAATAGCAGAAGTCTCTTCTATTTCTCCTATTCATCTATTCCCCAGTAGAATCTTCTGTTTTCAGTGAATGTAAAATGACCCCCTCACCCATTTATAAGAAATCTTTTTTTTCAAGTGGTGCTGGTGAGTGGGAATCCTTATTCCTATCGGGATAGGGTAACAAACTTGATTTGCATATAGGGCAGATGGAGTGGTCCTTGCTTTCCATCATATAACCAGGCATGTAGAATTCAGCTTGTAAGCATTGCTAACCATTGTTCTTTCCCCTACTCCCAGTAGCTTTTCTGCAAGCTGACCCAAAAGGGATAGAGAGGCTGCATTTTGACATTGGCTCCTAATAGCAGCATTTCTATGTTTGGTGCAAAACAGTGGTGGTATGGCACTGATTCAGCCCGGTTCAGCTGAACTGGTAGTAAAAAAAGCCTCCGACGATCAGCTGAGAGGAGGAAAGAAAGCCTCCAAGGATCAGCTGAGAGGAGAAAGAAGAGAAGAGCACAGCATCGACCCTCCCACCCGCCTCTGTGTTTTTCTCTTCTTTATCCTCTCAGCTGATGTGTGGAAAGCTGCATGCGCACGATCACTGAACCAGGAGTGGAACAGGTAGGATCCCGCTACTGATGCAAAGCCTTCTGTAGTGGCCTTTTTTGATTGCTGGTCTAAATAAAAACACAGTCTTCTCTCCTTCCAGTTGCCCTTTCAATCCTGGTAATCAGGCTATATTTAAATGCAGGGATTATTTCCTAGAACTGTTTTCTGTACATCACCTTTTTATGGATTTGTTCATATGGAGGAAATATGTGCAGTGAGTCGCATCTTTGTTTATCTGTACAAGGTCTAAAAGCCTTGCCAGTACTGAGATCTGTCTGCATTCTGCGAATTCACTTGATGATGTTTTAGTGGCAGAAATGATTTTTGAGTTGTATTATTTTAAATTACATGGATATCCTGAATTTCCTCTTGAGAATTCAAGGCAGTGTATGCAGGGATAGCTTACTGTTTATCCTGAAACAGCCACCACACGGAGTAGCTTGGGCTGAGAGATAACATGCTTCATCATGGTTAAACAAACCCTAATTTTCTCAAACCAGTTTTATTATTGAAGCTGGCTTATGGATAATTGGGTGATGCAGAAGATAAAAAGATGCTTCAGAATGAATGAAGGCATGAACCCAGGGGTGGGATTCAACCAGTGTTACTATCAATTTGGTGACTATGTTTTGCGCACACATGCATGCTTTGCACTTTGTGCGCTTGATGCATGCTGTGTACATGTATAAAAAACCTTAAGCTGTACCGCCCACACAGCTGAAAATCACTGCTCATGAGTGCGCAGTGTTTGAAAAGCCACTTTTTTTCTGCTTTTTCAACCTCAGCTGTGCCGTGCAAAGCAGCTGAGGTTGAAAAAGCAGCAAATAAAGGACAGGTAAGAGCCCGGGAGGGCAGGTGGGCCAAACAGCAGCAAACACAGAACTGGTTTGATGTCTGCTGCTCTTCAGAGCCACCGGTTCTAGAGAGCCGGGCAGAACCAGTAGCATCCCACCCCTGCATGAACCGATCCACAGTTCTTTAAACCAGATGTGCCTTATGCTGAGATTGCATGGCTGCCACATGGAGATTAATTGCCAAATGAAAAGATAATTCAAATTGTTGAGGTTTTCTGATTCAGTTCACAAATGCTGTACCTATATTCCTGCAGAAGCAATAAGCATCATTCTTGGTTTTGTCACCTGGCAGGTGGTCATACTTCATCATATGTTGTCTAAAGCAGCTGTAAAGGCTAGACCCACTGTGCTGTGGTGTTACAAGAAAGAGCTGGGCTTTAGCAGGTAAAATTGTTTATATTTCCTTTCACTTTGGGAGCTTTAATCTATAAATCTCTGGAAAGATGCACAGTGTTTCTTCATGCTCACGGTTGCATCAAGAGCATTACATTCCCATGCTAAATTTTCTTCAAGGTAGCATTACTGCTTGCTTAAATTATTTTGCCCTTGACTGTATAAGGCCTTTATATACCCTGACTTACCACTAATTTAAAAATTACATTCGTAACTTGTGCTGGTCATTGAGCTGGCCACCATATGACTGTACCTAGTTTTACAACCTTTTTGCAGTGGTTGTTAAGGGAATGCTGGGCCATTAAATGAATGCCATAGTCATTAGATAAGTACCGTGATCATTAAGCAAACGTTTAAGCAAGCACTATGATCGTAAAATGAATACTGTGGTAGTTAAACGCCCCTTGTATGCAGGGGATGTTTTTCCTGAAAACCATAAGCAAATGGTGATTTGCATTAAAAAAAAAAAAAAAGTAAATCAGGATGGCTCTGAATAGCGAGATAGTGGCATATAAATTTAATAAACAAATTGTGGTCATGTGAGCGAGGGACATTGCAGATAGTCATAATTGTGGGTCAGTTGCCAAGTGCCCAAAATTCAATGACGTGACCACACACGTGTGCGGTATCTGCTATCCCGCATCAGATGGGCGTCTCATGATAGGGAGCGAAGGAGAGAGAAACGACAGGAGGCGAAGTTCCTCGGGATGAGTGCGCCCAGAATGGCTGGGTACAAGCTCTTTTATTATGCTCATTCAAAAGGGGGTGATTGTTTATTCAGAGCCTAGGTTAAGCCTAGGTCAGACGGAATGTACAATTTTAACAATGACTCAAACAACAGCAGGATATTAGGACAGACAGGATGGCAAGAATTATATTTGATCAGGATATTACTTCTTCACAAAGCTGCATGCCAGACAATGTAATCCCAAGTGAATAAACCATTTCTGCAAATGTTTGACTCCTTGTCTCTGTACGTGCCCTGTAAAAGGTCACTGAGAAGACAGAAGCTTAATGATTACACGTGAAATGATACAATGTTGAAATGTCTGAATGATCCATAGTTGCATTGATATACAGTTGCAAACACATAAATGATACATAGTTACAACATCTCGTCTGTTTTTATTTTTTATGACGAATCTTCTTCCTTGTCCAAGAAGACAGGAACCTTTTTTCTAAAATGTTCACCGTCCCAGTCATCTAGGCAGGAGTGCGATCCGTCAGCGTCAGGGTTGTCCAAGGAGCGGTAACTCAGCAATGACATTTTTTCATCCGGTGTTAAGGGCTTAACATGAGTTTGCAATAACACATTAACATTAGCAGTTATGGAGGATAATTGATTTTTCAAAAATTGCAATATTCTATTAAAACAACAAGGTCCTATAATACATATTAATATAATGATTATTAATGGTCCTGCCAATGCAGTTATAAGGGTTGTAAGCCATGGTGAAATAGAAAACAAGCTTTGATACCAATTATACATGTTTAACCTTTTGTTTTAAAATCATCAGAGTTATACACGTTAATTTTTGGTACAAGCCATACTTGAATGCAAAATGATTTGGATTTAATAAGTTCATCCCCATAGACACATGCTGTGAGACCGGTGGAACAAGCCCAGACAGAGTTATTGCCAGGGATAAAATACATTCCTTTCAGGTGTGATGTTAAATTTCCTCCTGAGGTGGTGTAGACTGCAGAGTATCCTCCGATGGTTTGGGTGTGGCCAAGGCGATTCTTAGGAAGATATACATTACAATGATAGCCATTAGAAACATTATGACAATATTGTGAGTAATTGGATGGAATATTTCCTAAGCAACAACCAACCCCAGTGATGGAAGAAACAGTAATAGTGGAGTTCCTCCAACGGCAACGTTCATCTGATGTGGAATTGGCAATGGATTCTTGGGAAGCGATGGCTTTGTAAAAAGGTGGAGAGGCAGAAATACAAAGCCAACATGTGGAGGCAATTGATGAGTTTGAAGAGTTCAGCAAGGCATAGGAAGCTTTGATCATTGGAATCAATGGGTTAACTCCCTGTGTTATGGGTTGCAAGAATGGGGATTTATGACTAGGCTCAGGTGGATGAGAAGGTGAGTTGTAGGCGGTGGAGCCTACAAGCATTTCTGCCAAATCTAATTGAAGTGGTGGGTAGAAGTCTTCTATGCGAGAAGAATTGGTTGTAGAGCTTAAAGGAATGCCTTGAAAATCTTTTATAGTCCAAGTAATATTATATTTTCTATGAGGCTTCTGTGGATCGTCATGGACAGTTCTTTTGAAGTGTTGTTTGTTGACAGGATCAGAGTTTGGGTATATAAAAGCATTACAAGTAGGAGAGAGGACTATGGACAAGTTAGTTGTGGAACATATACGAGATGAGAAGGGAATGCAATTAGTAGAAAAAGGATAATAATTACAATGATGACAATGAAGATTAATTTGGTCATTCATCAAGGATGTTAATTGGGTTGGAGGAACCCTTAATACAAGAGAAGGACATTTAGGTCCCCCTATATCTAGCTTGAATAGAGGAAAAGATTTTAAGGTTCTTTTCCATAGGAAGAGTAAAGAAGGAACAAAAGAGCGAGTGATAGAGTGTTCTGTAAACAAAACAGAAGTGACAGAGTGAAAGCTATGGGTAGCATTTTCATGACGTACCCTCATGGAACAAGTATAATACAAAGAGAAAGTCAGCGACACCAGGAAGATAAGTAGCAGTTTCATTAGCAACAAGATCATAAGGGAAAGAAGAAAAAGTTGCAATTTTCAGCAGCCTTTGTTGTGGGGCTGGCTGCCTGCCCCGTTTCTAATTCTGACTCCCAGACCAAAAATTGTCCTCATCCATTTCTAAAAGGCTTGTTGAATGGCTTTTACAACACCCCCCCCCTTTCGGGGTGGTGGTGGAGGACACGAGAGCTCTCCTTTTAAAGAAGTGGATTGAATGGAGGGAGGCTCTCGTAAGGATTTTTGATCATTGGGAGCGGAGGGTTGAAGGACAGGAAAGTTATCACAACTTGGTGGAGGAGATTCAAATTCTATTTTATAATGGACTTTTAAAGCCTCCATAATTTTCCTCCAAGTGACCAAAATGCCAATAGGTGCACGAGGAGGATTATGGAGATAGTCACCAATTTTTTCCCAAATGGAGATTTTTAAGGACCCTTTCTCTGGATAAGTGGGACAATGTTGCCACACATAAGCCAATAATGTAGCAATAGGTTTAATTTTTACAGGCGAGCCCTTTAAATGAGCAGAATATTTAGAAGAAGAGGCAACTAACTCCCTCAATTCCTTCAGATGCTCTGTCTGTTGTTGAGAAAAGTTTCCGCCCATACTTACGAAAGTCGAGACCGTGTTTCAGATCCGATGATGTGCACAGCTCCCATCGAGCAAGTAAGATATGAGCGCGTTGCGGCATATCCCCCTTAGGGAATCACGTCGGGGTCACCAGAATGCGGTATCTGCTATCCCGCATCAGATGGGCGTCTCATGATAGGGAGCGAAGGAGAGAGAAACGACAGGAGGCGAAGTTCCTCGCGATGAGTGCGCCCAGAATGGCTGGGTACAAGCTCTTTTATTATGCTCATTCAAAAGGGGGTGATTGTTTATTCAGAACCTAGGTTAAGCCTAGGTCAGACGGAATATACAAATTTAACAATGACTCAAACAACAGCAGGATATTAGGACAGACAGGATGGCAAGAATTATATTTGATCAGGATATTACTTCTTCACAAAGCTGCATGCCAGACAATGTAATCCCAAGTGAATAAACCATTTCTGCAAATGTTTGACTCCTTGTCTCTGTACGTGCCCTGTAAAAGGTCACTGAGAAGACAGAAGCTTAATGATTACACGTGAAATGATACAATGTTGAAATGTCTGAATGATCCATAGTTGCATTGATATACAGTTGCAAACACATAAATGATACATAGTTACAACACACGTGTGTGTGGGAATGTCAGAAATTTGAAACTAGATTGTTAGTAGTTCTGGGGAAGTTTGCCATAACTCTGGATGGTTGGTAAGCTGAAGGCTACCATTTATGTAGAGTGTTTTTTCAGAGAGCAACATTTGATATATGTTATTCTGATGAATTTGTCAAATGTAATGAGTGACCCAATACTTCCACTATGTTACAGGCCTTAAAAGGTGATTTGTCTTCTTTTCCTTCTATTGAGAATAAGAATGTGCATAACATCACAATTTGGTGATGTTAATGCTGAGCTTGCAATGAAAAACAGTTTCATGTCCTTGCAGTATGTACCATTTAAGATGCTTCTCATATTGTTAATGTTAATTTTCATCACTTGTTTCATTTTTGTAGGACCTAAGTAAAGCATCTAATGTTAAGGCTAGGTCACATCGCCCGATGGATGCAAAACGTATGTAAAAGGACACAGCGGACGGCCAAAAATCCGGGGGTGGCTCCATCCGTTCTTATCCGCTCTCAAAAGGGGCAAAAATTTGCATAAAGAGAACGGAAAAGAACGGACGGGGGGAGGACGTAGCGCGGATGCAAAACGGATGCTCAACGGAAGCCTAGCGGATGAAAACGGATGGATCCTCCAGACATCCTAAATATCCAAGATACATCCCCTATACGAACGTTTTTTCCGTTTTAATGCTTTATATCCAAGCTGCATCCGCTTTCATCCTTTCTGCGTCTGTGCTACTAACGCTGTGTGTCCGTTCCGCATCCGTTTCGCTTTCTCCCTGTGTCCATTTTCCACTGGAGCGGATTTGAGTTTGCCTAGCGGATATAGCAGACGCGTAACAGATGACGGACGTATAACAGATGTTCCCCATATGCGTAGCGGATGTATAACGGATGTGTTGGATACTTCATCCGCTCAAAAAGTTTTGTGCAGCTCAAAACTTTTTGAGCGGGTGAAATCACAGTAGATGGATGCTGGACGGATAGAGAGTATGAATCACGGATGCAGTGAGTACAGAACGGATGCATCGTGTTTTCCAACGGATGGCAAGCATTTCTCTCCGTTTTACATCCTCTTTGCATCCGTTGGTGCAGTGTGACATGGGCTTTAGATAATATGGCCTACTTGATTCTGCTTTGCTTGTAACTCATAATCAGAATGCATATCCCGACATTTCTTCATTTTAAAAAAATGCTCTTTGAAGTACCTGTTTATTCAGCCTTCATCCTGAGTCACAGCAGCATTGCAATCTGTCATGCATCATGAGATTAAAACTAAGTTCAGATAATTTTAGATTCCTTAATGCTGTAATTTTCTGCATCATTCATTAGAGTAACCCTATTATACACAGTGGAACTTACTTCTAAGTAAGCATGCATAGAATTAGGCATGTTTAAATCTAATCCTTCCAAGAACTTTTACTGTAATGTCTTTTCTCGCTTTCAGCCACCGTAAAAAAAGAATGCGACAATTGCAGAAGAAAATTAAATCTGGAATGTTAGATCTAAAGCAAGATGACCCCTTTGAATTGTTCATAGCAGCCACAAACATTCGGTATTGTTACTACAATGAGACGCACAAAATTCTTGGGAATACTTTTGGCATGTGTGTACTCCAGGTAAGAAGAGTGCCCTTGCTACAAATCAGTTGGCCTGGTTACCTGTTTTGTGAGATTTTGCAGCAGAAATTCACATCCAGAAAACACACAGATGACTGATTCAGCAGGATTATTAACTTCTATATAATCATTATAACATATTGATTAGTTTCTTCCAACATAACGCAAACACAAACAGCAACTCAGGAGCTCAGAACAGATTACTTTCAGTTTAGCAGGCAAGCAAGTTAGTTTCACTTTAGACCTGAGTACAGAACAGAGATAAATGTTCAGACCCTTTAAGTTTCAGTTTCCAATTCTCAACTCTCGTTGGCTGACCTTGTAATCTATGTCTCTGCTAGTTCATGAATATTCTGACACTCCTCCCTTCGTGACTGAAAAAGACATAAATCCCATTAACTTAATATGCTTTTACTTCCATCCAATGCAATTGCGTTGATGCAGCAGTAAAGTGACTCAAAATGTTTATTGCACAAGCTATGTCAGGTCTGGACCATGGTGATAGGTATAAGAGGCTCCCTATTGCTGACTGATACATCTCTTGATCACAGGCTTCACTTTCATCCTCACCCAAACTGTTTTGAAAATCTGTACTCATAGGTGTTGGAGCAGTATATATTTTTCAGAGAGAAAATATGGTTTGTAAAGGATAATAAGGAAACACACAAAAAAATGAAAGAAAGGAGAAAATTCAAGTCCACATAAACTCAAAGTGCTTGAGTTTCTGGTTCATTCTGCTCTAGAATAGATTGCTAGTTGCAAAACTGATGGGTAAAAGCCTTATCTTGGTTGAAGTTGGTATGGTGTTGATAGAATCTGACACACCTGGAAACACTATGTAAATTTCCTCCATAATTTTTTTCAGGACTTTGAAGCTTTGACTCCAAATCTCCTTGCTCGCACAATTGAAACTGTGGAAGGGGGAGGTATCATTGCTATTCTTCTGAGGACAATGAATTCCCTGAAGCAGCTTTATACAATGACCATGGTATATTTTTGGTTTATAAACTGGCCTGTCATTCCGTTAAATTGTATTAATGTTGTTGTATAGAAAGGGAAATAAATGAACTGCTGCCAGACCTTAATTTGTTTTTTGTTAGAAGATGTATTCCCCAACTTCTTTATATAATCTCCCTGTTGAAATAAGTATTGATGCCCTTGTTCAGATCCATCTGAAGGGATGAAGGTGTTTTCCCTTCCTGTAGGATATTTGGGAGGCCAAATTGTTTAGGGGAGCTCTTCTCCACCCCTACCCCCTCCCGAGTATTTGGGAAGGACAGGGTGGAGTACAATGCATTCTTGTGAATAAGGCATATTCATTAAATCAGTTATTTTATTGATTTATTGTTTTCCCCAAAGTGTTGGAAAGGGCTAAATTTAAAATTTTAGAAATGTAGCTGTTAGAGAGATGTGGACCATGGAATGTAGTGCAGGCAACTAGAGGCTACACAGTATTTGATAACTCTACTGGGTCAAATTGTATGGCTAGTAAATGGCTATTCAGTTTTCATAAAAGGATTCTCTTCTTTTTCCAGGATGTTCATTCCCGCTACAGAACAGAGGCACATCAAGATGTGGTTGGCAGATTTAATGAAAGGTAAGTTGAGCACTCGTACAAGTTAGTAAAAGTGCAATTTAGAAATTTAATCTACTTGTTTGAACTGAACATTTTTCTCATATAAGAAGTGGTTTCACTTCAAAATGTTTGCTGTCCTCTAGTGGTAACATTCAAAATGTGTGTATTAAATTCCATTTGATTGATTGATTATTGAGTGGGCTTGTTTGCCTTACTGTCAAGAGACTTGGTGTTCGGAATAGAACCTTTCAGTAAAACATCCACAGAATGAAATTAGCATTGTGCTAATAAAAAGAAACAACAGAAACAATCCCATCCATAGGGAGAAAAAAACACCCAATGACACCATTTCTCACTTCAACATCTCCTAAAATAATTTAGGATTAGAAATAATACAGAATGTCATCATCCTGAGGGCCAATTGAATTTCCAGTGGGAGGCAGCTCCTTAGTCCAAGAGCCTTATGGAAAAGCAAGCCTTGTGAGTCTTGAGTTATTTTGCCTTGTGAAAATGGGGATCCATCATCAGTTTCTTTCACAATGTAAAAAACGGGCCACTTAATGGAAGACATTTCTGTTAGTGTTCTGGGGCCAATCCATATAGGGCCTTACAAGTCACAACCAATTTCCGCCACTGTCCAAGAATCAAAGACCATGAATGAAGTGTTCATGTTGAAAGGAACTCCTATCTCGACAGGTTTTCTTGGTGGTTAAATATCTTCTATTGAAACATAGAAGATATCTTGAGCCACTTGGCCCTCAGGATGATACTCAGAGGGGCTGCAAGAGGAGAAGTGTCTTGTTCATTGAGGAAAAGCCAAGCATCTGTTGTGATATTATTTTCTCACTTGTCTCCTGTAGGTTCATCCTCTCTCTGGTCTCTTGTAAAACCTGTGTAGTTGTTGATGATCAGCTGAATATCCTCCCCATCTCTAGTCATGCTGCAAACATTTCAGCTCTGCCGCCTCGGTCACAGGTGCGTATATTTACCTGATAATGACCAGTGCTTCAGGCTCTCATATAAACTATGTAATTATTTGGATTTGTATTTAATTGGGATATTTAATATCAGTAGAAGTAGACTTTAAAAGGAATAGAGGTGTTCCTTTTAGCCTTCTTAACCAATTCTGTGGTAGGACAGCACATTGCTGTTCCTTATTCCACACACAGGCTTGAAAGCTGCTTTTTTAGTAGAATTTGAATTCCAAGTGAGATCTGGAAAAAAATTGGAAGAAAAATTATAGCAGATAAAACTAAAAATGCCTCTAAGTATCCTCACCATGACTTAATTTTGAAGAAAATTATTACAATCTCCACAAAAGACAATTCTCATTCTAAAAATCTGACTAAACGTTCAATTTAATTCTAGAACTGCTTTTCAAATTTTTGAGGAAACTGATGTATTTCTTGTCTATTTGTAAAAATATTCCTGTTTTTCATCTTCCTTTGTTGCTGATCTTATTGAACTCTCTTGTTAAGTAAGACTTTACTATTTATTTTTTTATTTTTTGAAAGAATTTTATATTTAAAAAACAAACATACAAACAAAACACAAAACATAAAGAACATAAAAAATCTTTTTGGAAAGCAGTTTGATCCCAGGTTACATCTTTTTGTACAGACGTAAATTCAAGTTCATGCTTACTTTTACATAGCATTCCATAATTTACCATTTTACATTTTCTATATAGCTTCTCCCCTCTTTTCACTCTCTTAATTCTATTTTATTTATTTCATCTCAATTTAAATCATTAAATTGATTTAATGATTGATTAAAAATCATTTGTCTATCCTGTTTCAGCTGTCTATTATCTTTTCTCATTAACACAAAATTTCTTTTGTAATAACTGATTGGAGTATGACGCCTTTATATCTTTCCCCTAGGTTTAACACTTAAAATAATACAAAATTTTCATTTGGATTCTGCGTAGTACATTCTAAAGCTACACTCAATATTTTAAAATAGGATTTTTTAAAAAAATATATAATATAATTAAAACAACAATCCATAGCAATTGAAATTATATCGTTAAAATTGATATTCATTTAAGTCTTAAACATTTTACACATTCCTTTCCAAATATGTATCATGCTTTTATGGGAACACATAGATTTTGCTTAGTTACTTCCCCTCCATTTCACTTATATTTTAAAATATTATGTAATGACAATGTTCCCATTCCTTTTTAGTTCAAGTCTGTCATATTTGATTTCATTTATTTTATTCAAAAAAAAATTCGCTAAATTACATTAAATATTTTATCCCATTTTATAATCATATGTTGTTCCAATTTTCTAATATTATTTCTCTTACAAATACAACAATACAGTCTTATGTACCTTTGCAGAATCTCTTTTTCAGTTATATTTTTACCCATTATCTCTAAATAAATCCTGTTTCTTTACATCTTGTTTCAAACCTTTGTAGCTTCTCTTCCCTTTTTTCCTCCCTTGCTTCTCCACTCTACCCTTTTTACCCTCTTGTCTCTTAATCTTCACCCTCTTCTGTATTCCTCTTTTCTGTTGCTTTCTGACGTTGTGTCCACTTTTCACCTTATTTTTCTCTTTTTTGGTTGTTTTTTTAAGTCTTAAATTCTCCATTCTCTTTCCCTCCTTTCCCCTTTCTTCCCCAGATAAAGTTGCTTGTTCATTAAAGATGGCTTCTTCATCCCAATCTTCTTGTTCTTGTAGTTTCTCATACGTAGAAATTGCCATTTCTAAAAAATGAAAAACTGAGCCAAAAGAGCCCTTCCCTTCTTGTTCCTCTTCTTTATATTTTATAAATTCCATTTTCAGTTCATCCACAAGTAATGCCATTGTAAAAAAAATTTTAAACAACCCAAATGATTTTAATTATTCCAATAAGAATTTCCAAAAGTCCCAAAGTCACCAAGCAATCCAAATACACACAGTCTATTTCATTTAACACTTTCTTCTTTTTTTCACTTTCTCTTCTGGGGTTGTAATTCAGCTACAAAATTCCAGTTAAAATGTATCTTTTAGAAGTCTTGTTATGATTTTGTTCTAGTCTTTTAAATTTAAATTCCAAGCAATCTCCTCCAGCCAAATCTTAATCTTAATTCTTATCCTCTCCCTTCCCACTTACAGCATAAAAAAAGTTTTTTTCCAGTGTTCAGAAATCTTTATTGTCCCCTTGGCTTTAATTTTCCAGTTTGATTGCCTGCTGATGCCAAAGCGGGTTTTTCCAATTTCTCATTCATCTGCTGTCACTGTAAGGAAGGAGAGTGAAAAAAAAACAAACTTTCCCTTTTCACTTTCATTCGCTGCTTCCAGATCTTCTGAGGGAGCGATGTATCTTTTTCCAAAATTTAAATTCCAGGATATCTTGGATGTTGTTTCTCATCCCGGTCAGCCAAAACTTTCACTTCTCAAGCTTCCTCCTGCACATTCTTTTCTGGATGAAAGGTTCTTTGTGGCGGCCATTTCTGACCGCTGCTCTACCGCTTTTGGAAAAGGGAGCTAAGCCAGCTGAGGGGGGGGGGCGACTCCCCCCAACCCTGCTAGGTCTCCCCTGTCTTCAGCTACCTCTATGGGGTAGCTATCGCCCTGAAACCAGTTGGCTCGGGGCACTCCAGCGGCGAGCGCAACAGAAACTGCACACGATCGCAGATTCCTGCCGTCGCCGAACCTTGCAAACCGCAAGACTTTACTATTTATTCATGTACCAAAAATGCTTTTCAAAAGGCAACTGGATTTTCTTGATTTTGTTCTTTGAAAATGTTTCACTTCTCATCTAAGAAGCTTCTTCAGAAGTGATGATGATTGAGAATCTCCACAGACTTTTATTCCTGTATATTCCTACAGTTCTGTATATTCTTACTGTTCTCTTTTTAGGGATAGTTTTGTGAGCATTAAAAACACTTGGTTACCATCTAGTCATCCTTATATCCTGCTCTGCAGGTTTGGCTGTGGGCAAGCAAATCCACCATCAAGAAACCACACTTACAGTACAGTTTGATCATCCTCTTTTGGAATAACATCCCAAAATTGAAATTGAAAATTTTTGGAAGCATTTGCAATAAGGTCACTTTTTCCCTTTTAACTCAGCTCATGTTTAACATAACTGGGATTTCCATATATCATTCTCATTTTTCCCTGAAAGATTTGGATTCAGACAGCTGTTTTCCTCTTTTAGGAAGAGACTCAAAGTCCTCGTGATATGGAACTAAAGGAGCTAAAGGAGAGCTTACAGGACACACAACCGGTTGGCACATTGGTTGATGTTTGTAAAACGCTGGATCAGGTAAGCTTACATTCAGATTAGTATTTTATTACTGTTAGATTTTTATCCCACCCTTTAAAAATTGATTTTGATCCATTAAAGGCAGTGAACATCCTGTCTCCTATTTTCCTCACAACAAAAAGTTTGTGAGGTAGATTGGACTGAGAAAGAATAACTGGCCTAAGGTCATTCATCCAGTTTTGATGACTAAGGAAGGCCCAGATTGACAATCTTCTGGTATCTAGGCCAGCTCCTCAATTACTACACCAAACCATCTGTTTTTATCTGTATTATAAAATATGTGATATAATGCAAATATAATAATGTCCCCATTAGTTTTGCAGAATCCAGACTGTTTAGAAAAGCCAAAATATGTTGGGATTAAATTAATGTTGTATAATTCCTATTAATACTTTCTCTTTCCCTGCTTTATGTCTGTTCTCGTTGATGTCCTTCTCCATCCATGATCTTGTGTCTTGGTGGCTTCTTTCCTCCCTGACAGGCAAAAGGAGTCCTCAAATTCATTGAAGCAATTTCTGAAAAGACCCTGAGAAGCACTGTGGCTTTAACAGCAGCTAGAGGGCGTGGGAAATCGGCTGCTTTGGGATTGGCAATAGCGGGAGCAGTGGCTTTTGGGTAAGTTTTTCCTAGATATTCCAAGAGGGGTTTTGATCACAAAGCAACTGCTGATATGCCTATTCATGATACATAGCTATAAAGTTCAAAGCAGAAATTACTTTTGATATGCTGTATATCATTCCTTTTGGCCAAGTGCAAAAGGTAATTACTCCAATAATGCATATCAGTGATACTGTCCCTTTGCTCTCCAGCAGGTAGCAGCATCTAACCAACTTTGACTGATCTTAGCATACAGTAGTTAAGTAGTATCAAACCTGGGTTAATATTTAGTAGGAAATTCCAGGGAGACGGGGAAGCTGGCATAACTTCTCAGAAGGACGTACTAGCAAACTTTTGTGTCAAGAAAATTATGTGGATGTACCTGTACAAGACAGTCACAACTTATTTCAAACTTTTCTTTTAAGGAAGAGCTTAATGTTGTCTGTTCATATCTGAATCCGATTTTTTATTGGACAATTTTATTCCAATTACTCATTCAGCAAATTGCTATAATGAGGATTTTATTTTATTTTATTTTATTATTATTATTTTATTATTCAGCCTGGAATACGAGTGAATTTCAGTAGTATAAGTTTTCACTGAGGTGTAGAATGCAGTCTATGGATTATTTTATTTCAGTTTGCAAATAGTAGCTTACAATGGGCACCTTATCAGGTTTTGACACAGTGGTCCATCACATACAATCTTAAATCATGTTATTAGGACAAATTTGTTGCGCCACTGAGCTGCTTCTGCACTATTATATATTTGTACATACACATTTGTTCATTCAAATATCATTCCAAAGATTGTCAGTCTACAGTGTTAAGTAATTATTATTTTTTCTTCCTTTCAAATAAAAAAAATCCTAAAAACTCTCCTCCAAAAATATGAAAAACAATAGCCAAAAATATGCTGTAAGAGAATTATTGTTACAATAACTGGCAGGCTGTAATGTTGTTGTTCAGTCATTAAGCTGTGTATGACTCTTTATGCCCCCATGTACCATAGTACACTATGCCCCTACTGTCCTCTACTATCTCCCCGAGTATGATCAAACTCATGCCAACTGTCTAATATGTCAGAAAAATTGAAGGCAAAAGGAGAGAATAGGAGATGGCAGAGGATGAGATGGTTATCTCATCCTCTGCCATCCCCCCTTCTCTCCTTTTGCCTTCAGTCTTTCCTGACCACCAGGGGAAGGAAGAAAAAGGAAAAAAGAAAAAGGAGTCCTCTCTTCTCATTTGGTGTTCAAAGTATTTGAGCTTCAACTTCTGTATCTGTCATTCCAGAGAAAAGCCTGGATTGACTTTCTTTACGGGACAAAACTGTACATCCTTTTCAAAACTTGAAACATTGTTCTACTGTCTCTTAACAATTGGGGCACTGTATCATAAGTCATATTTTTATTGGTTTGTTGGTTTCAATGGGGTACGCTAGAAATTGTTTCTGACATTGTAATAGAGGGGGGGGGGAAAGTTGTAGCATCTGTTCTTGTCTTTTCTTTTTTACAGCTATTCCAACATTTTTGTCACATCTCCAAGTCCAGATAATCTTCACACCCTCTTTGAATTTGTATTTAAAGGCTTTGATGCTCTACAGTACCAGGTAAGATGAAGCAATATTGTGGAGATCCTGGTGCTCTCTGAGCTGGACTGTTTGCTTGCAGAGATTTCATTATATGGTAAAAAGATGTCTGCCAACAAACAACCAAGTTGAGAGAGCACCATGGACTCGACAGTTCAACCCTGAGCTACAGATATTCTCTTCTTTTCAAGTGATAATAAAAGAGATAGATGGTTTTCATTAGAGTATCTCAGCTTGCCAAGTGTTCTCTCTGCCATATGTTTCTGCCAATTTCTCTCTTACCCCATCTTTGTTTTGTTTGTTGTATGGTAAGTGTGGCTTTAAATCAGTTTTTGACTTTGGGCAACTGCCTGCACTGTAGTCCCTGCAGTTTTCTTGGCACATTTTGTCAGAATTGGCTTGCCCATTACCACCTTCTTCCAAGGGTTGAGAGAGAGTGATTAGCCCAAGGTCAATCACCCAGTTTTCACATCCTGGCTTTAGCAAATGGAGAAAATGTTCATGCAGTAGGCAAGCAAAATTTGGGCAGGTTGTGGGAGCTTGTGGGTGAGACTTGTCAAGTTTCTGGGTGGGAATACAAACACTGCATTTAGGAGTAGCATGTTAAAAAAACTTGTAGGAAGAAAGAAAACTTGACTTCTGAAAATGTCAGGAAGACTTGTTTGGAGAGATAGGAGCAGATAAATGGAGGGAAGCAACAGTGGAGGAGTTGGAGAAGCAAAAGAATGAGAGTGTTTGTGCATAGAGAGCTTACTAGAGGCTGAGGAGAAAGTGTAACTCTAGATTGTCAGTAATCCAATACCACACAACAGTTTGAAAAGTACCAGGGGATGACTCAGAGAATTTGGTCAGGAACATGCAGAAGTTAAAATGAAGCAGAAGTCAGAAAGAAGAATTTGCTGATCACAAAACTGGATGCCACAATTGCTTCTAGCAACGGAAGGCAGTTCCTGCACAGATGAAATCTTCTCCCCCACTGAGCATGCACAGCTGAAGCTTTCTCTGCTCAGTAGTTGCCAAAGATAAGGCATGATAATGAGCTGAAGAAGCTTCTTGGATGAGAAGCGAAATATCTTCAAGGAAAAACCAGAAAGTCCAATTTGCCTCTTGCAAAAGCACTTTTAGGGCATGATAATAAGCAATCTTTCCACTTTCTCACAAGGCACTTACTTTGCCGTGATGTAGGATTCCCAGGACAGCAAAGTTGCCTGGCTTCTTGGCATCCATATTAACCAAAGAAGGATCAGTGTTGGCTGAGAAGGGGCCTGAGAAGGTATTCGTTTTGGACTCAGTGAAGTTGAATCAGTAGGTTGCAGCATTCAGTGGGATCTGATCTGCCAGCATCTTGAGTCCTGGCTCTGAGGCCCAGACACCTAATTTGCTTTGTGCGCAAAGTGGGACTAGAGTTTGCAGTCGCCCAGTGCCTATAAACCATTATACCAACTGGGCTCTCCTCCCTGTCTTGACATGGCATGTATAGGTCATTGACTTTTGATCTTCTCAAGCCCAGCAGTCTCCAGATGTGCTAGGTTGCAGACCCCAACTCAATCATCATGAATAGGCTGCTTGTGATTTGTAAATTTCCCAAGATGTGAAATTCTGTTCCACATCACTTTGCTCTTTACTCCAGACACTTACATCCTGTAACAGTACCTCTTAACACCATCAAACAACACCTTTCTCAGGCAACTGGGAAGGATTCATTAGGTAGCTAAAAATGCCAAATCCAGCCTCAACATCTGGCTGGCTGTGCGACCAACCATAATAGTAAAGTATGTCAGTTATTAGGATGGGTAATATTTAATTAGTTTTTCATATTGTCCCATTATTATGTCTGTTTTCAGGAACATTTGGATTATGAGATCATTCAGTCTCTCAATCCTGAATTCAGCAAAGCAGTTGTGAGAGTCAATGTGTTTCGAGAACATAGACAGACAATACAGGTATTTACCAATAGTTCAGCCGAGAGAATTGGGCATTTGGGTGTTTTCTTCTAATGTTGCTGTTCTGCTTTGGTTCAACAATGAAAGAAAGCACTTCTGTAGTTTCTAGCAATGCGGGAAGGGCTTCTGAACAGGTCAGGATTGGAAACCACTTTAAGAATAAGGAAGGGTTCATCAACCTGAATGAAAAGTGATGGTTCTATTTGTTTTAAATCTGGTTTTCTACTACATGTGAACATGAGCTGCAGAGTATTGTTAGCTAATCCATTTGATTTGCAGGTATAGCTCATTATTACTTTAAATAAAGGGAACTAAGCAAAATGAGAAATTTAAGGGGCTCTAAAAGAGTTTATTTTTGTTGCCGAGACACGCTCAGAAAGGCAGTTGATGATGTCTACCCTTTCCCTTTCCCCCCAGTATATCCATCCTGCTGATGCTGTGAAACTCGGGCAGGCTGAACTTGTGGTAATTGATGAAGCTGCTGCCATTCCCCTTCCTTTGGTGAAGAACCTATTGGGCCCTTATCTGGTCTTCATGGCTTCTACAATCAATGGGTAAGCTTTACTGGCTAAAGTGATCTCCAAAGGCTGTTGATCCATTGCTTCTGAAAATTATGAGGAATACACTTTTTGTTGTTGTTTTTTGAATCTCAGATAGAAAATACTATGCTTTATCTGTTAAGTTAGTGAACTCCTTTCTCTAAATATTTTGTACTGGAGTTAATATTCAGTGATATAAAACACCTGTCTCTAATGACAGTCAGTTATGGCTGAGTCACACACATGCAGTTGCCATTGTATAATAGAATCAACAAATAATAAACATTTGTGAATGTCTCGCCCATTAGTAATAAGGGATTGTTTTATCTATTTGGCATGGTTATTTTCACATTATTCCTTACTATTGTTCAAACACACACACACACACACACACACACACACACACACACACAGAGCTTATGTAAGTAGTTGCAGTTTTAGTGTTAAGAAAAAAATACTAAATATTTGAATTAAAAAAAAGGTTTTAGAATGTTATTTCGACACTGATTTATTTCAGAATTGGTAATGGTAAAACAAGAGGTGAAGTGTTATTAGATGTTTGACAGGAGAAGAATAGAAAAAAAAAAGCAAAGAATTGACCAGTTGGCATTGCAATCAGGGAACTTTTCAGAGTTTCTTAATTGATTAATTTGTTATTGTATCCCACGTTAGGTCCACCATTTTCTTTGGAAGCAAATTAACACAATTGTTGGGAAAAGTTATGATGCATTTTATTTTTTGCTATATTGTGAGATAAACTGACATTTGACTTGAAAGATTGTATTCATTCCAGTGTTTTTAAAGAATTTCTGTCCTTTCTCAATTTTAAAAACAGAACAATAACAAATCTGGCATTTTGTCCCTATGATTTCAACATTTCCAGAAATATTACATCTTTGGAACAGTATTTGGATTAATCTGCTTATATCATAATTTAAACAGCTGCTGTGCTTGTTCTTTTATCTATTCCCATCTGACTGTTCTGCCTGTTGTTTTGAATAGATATGAGGGCACCGGCCGTTCCTTGTCTTTGAAACTGATCCAACAGTTACGACACGAGAGTGCACAGGCCCAAGCCAGTGTAACTGCAGAGAACAAAATAACCACTACAGCTAAACTGTCCTCAGGTATTTCTCTGAAACTAGAACCTCCAGTACGATCACGGCTGTGTTGCTTAACTGTGCTTTACATTTTTTAAAAGAATATACAGGAGAAAGTAATTGAGAAGAATCACAGAAAACTATCACTTTTCCATGAGCTGTCTTTGATCTTAGATAACCTTCATGACAATTGAACAGATCTTGGGTGGTGGGTCTGCTTTCTTTTATAGTTGATGGGCTTGTTTTTCTTGTTAGATGACAGGTCTCTTGTTTTTTCAAACCCATCATCTATTGAGGTTAGGGTTCCACACATTACTGACGTAATGTGGATGAGTTAGACTTTTGATTTGTCAGATTGTGCATGCCCAGGCATTGTGGTTTGTAACCCAAAGAGTTTATGGTTTAACATGTTGTATCAAACCAATCAATTGTGGATTAATTAAATTATCTCTTTAAAACTGTGACTTAACACAATCTACATGACCCGTCATTCGGTTAAAGCATGAAAAGTTATAATGTGCCACTTAAGGCTAAGAATAAGGCTAGAAATAATTTTACAGAACATAGGTAGTTCTCAACTTATGACCACAATTGAGGCCAAAATTTCTGTTGCTAACACTTAACATTTGTTAAATGAATTTGACCCTATTTTACAATCTTTCTTGTCACAGTTGCTTAGTGAATCACTGCAGTTGTTAAGCTAGTAACATGGTTGTTAAATGAAACTGACTTTCAATTGACCTGGACATGATCGCATGACCCTGGGACATATATATGAGTCAGTTGTCAATTATCTAAATTTCATTCACGTTACCATGGGGATGCTATAATGATTGTAAGCATGAAAAATGGCCACTTTTTTCAGTGCTATTGTAACTTTGAACTGTTGTAAGATGAGGACTACCCGCACCAGCTACAGGTCTTGTTTTTCTGATCACTTTTTTTTCTTTTCGTGACAAAAGAGATGTTTAGATCTTTGTGTATGTGACCTTTTGTATATCATCTCTCCCCAGCCCGTACATTGCATGAAGTTTCACTTCAGGAATCCATTAGATATGCTCCAGGAGATCCAGTGGAAAAGTGGCTGAATGATTTGCTATGCTTGGATTGTCTCAACATCACAAGAATTATATCTGGTTGTCCGTTGCCTGAAACCTGTGATTTGTATCCTTGTGCTAATCCTCAAACTTAAGTGCAGCTATTGTTCTCATATCTATATTCCCATCACACTGTTCTCGTTTAGGAAAAACATTATGCAAAGGATAGAAAAGGAGCAAGAAGTAGTAAATGAAAGAAATTGAATAACACGAAGTAAGAAAAATAAAAGAAACGGTAGCTATAACTATTCACAGTACCATTCCTACATTTTTGTTCTTGGTTCCACATCTTCCATATGTGAATTCATTAGTTACCTTTTGTTCTTTAAACTCCTCACTTCTTTTAAAAAATGTGATCTTTTTTTTGTGTTGATCCTTCATTTTTGCATTTAGCTCATTTGTTCAACACTTATTCATTCTTGATTTTGCCTTTTGTTTTATTGCCTACACTACTTAGATGTCCCATTGCCATTGCATTCAACTCTTATGCTTCTCCTGACATACCCAGTCCCTCATTTCCATGCAGCAAAGTAAATGCACTCTTAGCTCATTCATTTTGGGGCAACAAGCTTCATAGTACCTACTACCTTTCTACCAATATTTGCAGATCTTAAAAATTTACACAGACTTAGAAACACAATTGGTAACAATAACTATTTACTTCCTCTGCTTTTCACTGCCTATGAAATGTGTTGGACATTAGCAAATGTGTTTGGACAATGGCAATCTGTCATCATTGAAGAAAATTTTGGCTTCCTTCTAGCTTTCAAAGACAAATAAGGAATTTGTCACTTAACTCAAGGATGACCCTCAGATACTATGTGAACAGAGACACTCTGTTCTGTTATCACAGAGCGTCAGAAACTTTTCTTCAGCGATTAATGGCCCTATATGTGGCTTCTCACTACAAGGTTAGTGATCATGTGTTATTTTCAGCTTGGACTTAGAAGAAAAATGGTGAGGTCACTTCCTCCTCCTCCTCCTCCTCCTCCTCCTCCTCCCCCTCCTCCTCCTCCTCCTCCTCCTCAAGATTGGAGTGAAATAACTGTCCCCTGGTTTCTAGCCTAATGCCTTCGCCAGTCCTTGCACTTACAATCATCACAGTGTCCCAAGAGCCAAATGATCAGAATTTAAGTGTGTATTTATGATGGTTGTAGCATTCTGTGATCACCATTTGCAACCTTCCCAGGAAGCTTCTGAGAGGCAGAGTAAATGGGAGAAGCCAGATTTGCTTAACAACAGCATGACTCACCTGATGGCCGCATCAGTTAGCAACGGAAGTTCTAATCCCAATTGTGGTCATACATTAAGGACTACCTGTATCTAGGAAATAAAGTTTGCTAAGATTTGAAAGAAGAATGCATAATAAAGATAATGTTAACTATGGAGGCCACATTGGGTCATACAGGAACATACAGCATGATTTTTTTGTCAGCTTCCGGTTTATGGGAATGAATTGAGAATAATAGTGTTTCAAAGTCATGGGGCTTTGAATAAAGAAATTCTAATTCAAAGTCATGGGGCTTTGAATAAAGAAAGTCTCATTCAAAATCATGGGGCTTTGAATAAAGAAAGTCTCATTCAAAGTCATGGGGCTTTGAATAAAGAAAGTATCATAACCGATACCCTGAATTAATGAAGCATGCTTGAATGACCAAGATCTAATTCTCTAGCATGGTTGGAACCTTCCAGAATTCTCCTAATGACCTCCAGATGCTTTCGGATGCTCCAGCCCATCATCTCTTTTGCCTTTTGCCACCAGTGCCACCTACTCAAAATTCCTTGCCTGAAGTCCTTGCTGTGGTCCAGGTAAGAAGGATGTTTTCAAGTAACCAAAGTAATTAATTTGATCAGACAAGAAGCAGAACTAGAGAATTCAATATATAAAGACTCTGAATCTTTCTCTAGGGAATTTGTATCTTTTCTTCATTGGTTCCAGGGAAGAAATTTGTCATGTTATCCATCGTGTGAGCAAAGAATTAGGAATCTGTTTTAGCTACAGTGTTTCAGAGTTGTTAAAACCAAAGCATATATGTTACTGATTTCTCAAGGTAGACTTTCATTAATACTTTTGGAATTGTAAAACATGTCAGAATCAAAACTTTTGTTACCAACAATTTCTACCTCTGTTTTGAGGGAACAGATTGGATTGGTCTTTCTAGTTACTAATAGAAAATTATAGTACTTCCTGTACTTTATTTATTAATCCATACCTTCTGGTACTTTTGTTACTCTTTTAAGTAATCTATACCTGATACACAATTTTGGTTAAAAAAATTCTGCATAATGTACCACTGAAGAACTGAAACTTAGGAGGGCAGAGCTGGCGTCGTGACGATACGGCATGTGATCTTGGAGGTCTGAGATCGCTGTCGATATCTTTGCTCCTGGACGGTCCAATCGGACCTAAACCGTCCTGAAGAGACGGCGAATGTAAAGTGTGCATCCTGACGATCCCAGGGATATTGCAAAGTCCCTGGTAGATCCAGGAGAAGCTCTTTTTGCCAGCGGCAAAGAGGCAGCCATTAAAGCTGCTGAAGTTGGGACAGCTCCGAGAAAGAGAGAGTGTGCCGGTTTGATGAGAACTTTTTTTTCTATCTTAAGATTTGAAAGGACACCCTAAATGGAAGAAAGAATGTGTAAAAGTTTTAACAGAAGTGATGAAGCAGTGATTTTAAACAAGAATGTCAAAGTTGTAGCAACGTTTCAGCAGAATCTCATCTGCCATCATCAGGCTTCTGTATTGAGTTTGTATGTGGGTCAGGCTCTCACAGCCGTTGGTTTTAAATTTGAGGCTAGCCTATTGCTGTCCCAGGATGCTTTTTTCTTCATCCTGATTGGTTGGAAGTCTTGGTCTGTGTTTATTGGACTTGGAGTTTGTTTGATTGGTGTTTCTGGTTTCTTCTGTCTGTTTTGTGGCTTTGATTGGCTGGCAACACTGTGTTCCTGTATTGGAGGCTTTCAGTGCAGCTGAATGTATGTATGTATGTATGTATGTATGTGTATGTGTATATGTGTATGTGTGTGTGTATATATATAACCCTGGCCACTATAGAAAACCCCAGCCACAGAATCATCAGAGAAGCCATAGAGATTGAAAAAAGACCTGACAGCATGAATAGAAGAGATGATTCCACCAGACTGTCCATCATTTGGAAGCCTGCACTCTCAAATAGAAAGATCTCCACACCACAAGCCAGGCAAACACCTGGGCAAAAACAGACTCCCTCTGATAGC
>BLBF01000005.1:68379323-68419338 GCA_015471245.1 Laticauda colubrina | reverse complement strand
TGTCAGAAGCCTGAGGATGGCAGATGAGATTCTGCTGAAACGTTGCTACAACTTTAACAGAACTACAATCACGTGGGATAATACCCGAAGGAAGCTAAACAGCACATATATATATATATACATACATACATACATACATACATATATATATATATATAAAAATTTTATTTGGGTTTTCACAAAAAACAAAATACAAATAAAACATCTTTTTTGAAAATAGCACGGTCCCAGGTTATCACTTCTTCATACAGACACAAAACTCAATTTCATGCTCATTTTTATATTCTATTCCATATCTTATTACCATTTTATATTTTCTACATAATTTTTCCCCTCTTTTAATTTTCTCAATTTTGTTTTGATTATCTCATCTCAGTTCAAATCATTATATTTATACTTTTGTCTGTCCTGTTTCAATTTCATATTATCTTATCTCATTAAACAAATTTTCTCCTGTAGTTGCTAATTGGAATATAACACCTTTATATCTTTTAATTTTTTTCCATCCAACTCTTATTTAAATTTTGATAAACTTAAGGTTATGACATTCAATACAATACATAATACATAACTTCCAATCAAATTCTGCTTGGTACATTCTTATAATACACACTGTGTCTGTCCTGTTACAATTTGACATTATCTTTTTAAACAAAATTTTCCCTGTAATTACCAATTAGAGTATGACACCTTTATATCCTTTAATTTTATCCATTCAAACTCTTATTTAAACTTCAATATATAACTTTGAGATTATAGCATTCAATATAATACATAACTTCCATTTGGATTCTGCTTGGTACATTCTTAAAATAGACACTATATTCTTAAAAAGAAAAAATTATATACATATGTAAATAAAAAACACGTTCCATACCAATTCAATTCTATCATTAATATGCATTAAAATCTTAACATCTTTAACATTTCTTTTCAATTGAATATCAAACTTCTTTGGGAACACTTACAAACTTTCCATGATTAACTCTTTTTTTCCCATATTTCTTACTTATATTTTTATAAATCATTACTAATAATTAAAAATGTTCCCTTTTAATTCTCTCAATCATTTTAATTTATTTATTAACAAACATCCCACTACATTACCATGAATATTTTATCCCTCATCATATTTTCTAAAATTATTTCTATTATAATATATCAATGCTATTTTATGTACCATTACAGAATCCCTTTTACAATTAAGTTTTCACCCATTATCTCGAAACAAGCTTATGGTTACAATCCTTATATATTTTCCCTGTATCTCCATTTCTTGTTTCTGTCTTTTACAACTTCTTTTCCTTGCTTTCTTCCCCCTCTTCTCCCTCCCCTTTTCTCCCCCTCGTCTCTCTACTTCTAACTCTCTCATCTGTAATCCCCTCTTCTGTTGCTTTCTAATATTATACTTATCTTTCAAATTGTCCTTCTTCTTTTTGGTTGTTTTTTCTTGTCTTAAACCTTTCACTCTCTTTCCCCTCTTTTCTCCCCCCCCCCCCACTTAAAATTATTTGATCATTAAAGGTGGCTTCTTCTTTGTCCCCGTCTTCTTATTCTGCAAGCATTTCTTGTTGCTTCTCATAGTTTCAGATCTCCATTTCTAAAAATTGAAAGACGAAGCCAAAAGAACTTCTCCCTTCTTGTGCATCTTCTTTCCATTTTTAAAGTTCCGTTTTCAGTTCTTCAAAGAGTGATACCATTTTAAAAACTTTTAAACAACCATCCAGTTAGTTTTATAGTCAGTCTAGTTACAAAAAACAAAAATCCCCAAATAATCCAATAATCCAAGGCTGTTACTACTTACTTCTTTTTTCCACTTTATCTTCCTGGGGTTCTATTATTTTGTTACCAAGTTTCCATTCAAATGTATCTTTGAAGAATCTTATTAAAGTTTCACTTTTAATTTGAATTCCATTCCTTAATTCCAAGTAGTCTCTCCATTTTTCCAAATCCTGCCCTTGTATTCTTTTTTTCTCCTTTCCAGCTTTCAAAAACATTTAAATGTTCAGAAATCTTTGCTATCCCTTTGACTTTTATTTCCAGCTTAGATGCCTATTAATGTCAAAGTGGATTTTTTTTCAATTTCTTGCTTAAGTCTCTTAGTTTATAGTATAAGGAAGGGAAGAAAAAACCTAATCCTTTCCCTTCTCTCTCTCCTTCACAGCTTCAAGATCTTTGGGAACAATGTTGTTAAGTTTAAATTCCAGGGTACCTTATTTGTTGCTTTTGCTGTTTGACCCAGTCAACCAATACTTTTTCTTATCTTCCTCTTGCACATTCTTTCCGGGTCGAGTTCTTCTTTGTAGCGGCCATTTCTGACCGCCGCTGCAACCGCCTTCGGGAAAGGGAGTAATGGCCAACTGGGGAGGAGAGATGTGGCTCTCCTCAACCTTGCAGGCAGTTTCCCCCCTCTTCACCACCTCTACGGGGTGGCTTAGCCCTGAAACCAGCCGGCTCGGGGTGCTGCAGCGGCAAGCACGGATCGAAGCCTCAGAGGGACGAGGTTTCAGTCTGTCACTGAAGAAGCTCAAAACTGGAAACCAAAGTAATATTTTTTTTCTTTTTTTTTTTCATTGCTGGTTTTTTTTATACATGATCTTATATTTTAAAACTGGACTGACTTCTTTTTTTTCTTGTTATTTATTCTTTCTCCTTTTTGATTTTATAATATTTTAAGCCAGAGATTCCCTTATAGTTATTTTTTAAATACCTTTTTTCTTTTTTAATTAATTCTTCTTATATTTTGCTCGGAAAAGGAGAGGGGGAAAGCTAAAGAAACTTTGTAACACTGCCAACTAGAGGCTTGGAAGTATCCGGTGTTTTTTTTACCAGATAAAGCCCAGAAAGAACTGAGACTTTGTTTCAAGGACATTGCCTGGTTGATAAGATAGAGGGAAGAGCATTGGAGAGTATTATTGCAGGTGCTCTTCTGAATTTCTATTAGCAGCTGGAGTCTGGTGTTGAAAGTTAGGAAAAGAAAAGGTGATAAGCCTTTGGAGAAGAGAGCTATAATAAGAGCCTTGGATAATTAAACAAAGTGCAGTGTGCTTTTTTAAATTTTTTGTAAGCTGTGCTACCCCTCCCCCCTCCATCAGTTTATTTCTTATTTTTTTATTTTTGAAATAGCTATTTGGATTTTTGGCTTTCTGGAACTTGTTTACCTTTCATATTGTTTTTTTTTATGGTAACGAGTAGGAAGTTAACAACTCCTGGCACTTCAACTTCTGCTTCCTCCTCTCCACCATCTGGAGGACAATGCTTAATATAGACAACGTTAAAGCAAGAAAAAGAACAAGAAAAAGTGACCCTGCAGATGGTTATGCAAGGAATTCAAAATATTCAAACAAGATAAGAGAATATTGAAAAGAGAATAGAGAACACTGAACAATGAACAGAGAAAACCGATGAAAAAGTGGAGAGCATCCAACAAATGATGATGAAGTATGATGAGAGGCTCCAAGAAATTGAAGAAGAAGGTAAACAAAGAGATAAGAAGATTAACTGTGATTAAACAAGATAAAAGTGGTATGCTGAGATGGGAGATGGACAGATCAGAATTTTATCTCAGATTTCAAAACATAGAGGAAGAAAAAGGACAAAATCTAGCTGAGATAATGATAGAAGTACTGGCTGAAGCTTTGGAAACAACTTGAGAGAAGATGATGGATGGAATAGATGAGGTTTATTGAGTCTTTACAAGATATGCGATGAAAAATAGTTTACCAAGAGAACTTCACATCAGATTTACAAAGAAAGCCATTAAAACGCAAATATTGCAAGTGGTAAGAGAGAAAACATTGAAATACAAAGATAAGGAGATTGTGGTCTTGAAACAAGTGCCCAGAAGGGTGACAGAGATGAGAAGAGAATATTGATTCTTGACCAAATTGTTACTTAAAAAAGAGGTGATTTATAGATGGCTGATTCCAGAAGGTTTAATGTTCACATGGCAAGAAAAGAGATATAGAATTGACTCAGTTGAGAAAGCTGCATCATTTTACACAGAATTTTTTAAAGAGGAGAAAGAGGCAGAAAAAGAAATCTCACTAATTGAATTCCAATTGACTACCAAATGATGACTGAAAAAGAAGAAGGTGCAGTAGGCAGAAAGGAGGAGGCTAAAGAACAACGCGAACTAAGATCTACGAGAGCTGTTAAATCTAAATACAAAATGTAACCATGGTAGAAATTTTTTCTTATCACAATCAACATAAATGGACTTAATTCAGCTGTTAAAAGAAGGAATTTTTTTCATAAATTAGAGAAATTAAAATTTGATATAATTTGTCTACAAGAAGTACACATTAAAAAGCAACATGAACAATTGCTGAGACAGCCAAAATTAGGAAAACCTTTACTTCTTTGACACAATGCAAGAAAAGAAGAGTGGTCTTATATATTAATGATATTATCCCAATGAAATTGATATATACTGATGATGATGGAAGAATACTAATGGTGGATATAATAGATAATAATATAAAAACACTCCTGGTTGCATGCAATTTATGCCCTGAATGACAATCAAGAAGAATTTTATAAAAAATTACACATGAAAATAATTGAACTGGGCGATGCTAATACAGTTTTGATGGGAGATTTTAACGGAATTGTAGACAATAAACTGCATTATACAGAAGCTTATATTACACTTATTCCAAAAGAGGAGGCCGATCCATTACAAATTAAGAACTATAGACCTATTTCTTTACTAAATGCAAATTATAAAATTTTTGCTTCAATATTGGCAGAAAGACTTAAAAAATATTTAAACAGTTTTATTCATCCTGATCAAAATGGATTTCTGCCAAAGAGACAAACGAAAGACAAAATGAGAGTAATTTTGGACATTTTGGAATACTATGAGGCTCATCCTGAAAAACAAATGGCTTTGATATTTCTAGATGCACAGAAGGCATTTGATAATGTGAATTGGCGATTCATGTTGTTACTGCTGGAACAGATGGGCTTTACTAAAAAATTTACTCAAGCAATAGAAGCTATATATCATAAGCAAACAGCAAAGGTAATGATAGAGGGAGAATTGACAGATTCCATTGATACAAGAAAAGGAACAAAACAAGGATGCCCACTGTCACCCTTGTTATTTGTGTTCACATAGGAAGTGTTAAACAGAAATATTAGAGAAGAAAAGGATATAAAAGGGATGAAAATTAAAAAGGAAGAATTTAAACTGCAAGCTTTTGCAGATGACTTGGTTTTCGTCATAGAAGATCCACTAGAAACAGCATCAAAATTGATAGAAAAGATAGAGACATATGGAAAGGTGGCTGGCTTGAAAATAAATAAAGATAATACAAAGATTCTGACAAAGAACATGTTATCAAGACAAAAGAAAGAATTAGCAGACCTATTGAAAATCCAGGTCATGAATAAGATCAAATACTTGGGGATATATTTGACAGCAAGGTGCAGTACACTAAAAGAGAATAATTACATTAAACTTAAGCAGCAGATAGCGCTAGATCTGGCGAAATGGGAAAATTTACAACTGTCACTAAAAGGGAGAATATCAACAATCAAGATGAATATATTACCCAAAATTTTATATTTGTTTCAAACAATCCCGATCAGGCTTGGAAAAGATTATTTTGAAGATTTTAATAAAATTGTGTTGAAATATATATGGCAAGGTAAGAAGGCGAGAATAAAGTTAAAACTTTTGCAAGACGCTAGAATAAGAGGAGGATTTGGCTTGCCTAATTGGGGGTTGTACTATCAAGCTACGAAATTGATGTGGGTAAAGGAATGGATAACATTAAGAAATACTACATTATTGAACATTAGAAGGACATGATTTGTTGTTGGGGTGGCATGTTTTTTTATGATATAAAGCAGTGGTCCCCAACCTTTTTTATACCAGGGACCAGTTTCACACAGAAACACTTTTTCGCGGACTGGCAAAATCAATTCTTCCCGAAGATTAAAGGGCTTCTTAGCTTGAGCAATGCGGTCCGCGAAGTTAGGCATGGAAGTTAGCGCGGAAGTTAGGCGAGGGTGGAAGTGGTTGTCCTTCAAAATAAGATACCCGGAACCAAAAACATATTTTTATACATATATTAATCATAATTATTCATTCTTTGCGGCCCGGTACAAAATGATCCACGGCCCGGTACCGGTCCGTGGCCCGGTGGTTGGGGACCCCTGATATAAAAGAATGAAAACACAGGGGTACTTTAGAAGACATTATATAAGGGAGTCTCTGTGGTTAAATTGGGAGAAGACTAAAAGACAATGTTATTTGAAAATTCCAGTCTGGTTATCAACTATTGAAGCAGGATATATAAGTAACTGAAGACTATGAAATGGTAGCACAAAACAATTTGTAAACCAACCGGCACACTGTATGTATATATGGAAGATGGCTTAATGTTTTTATGTTTTGTTTGTTTATGTTTGTTTTAAAACAAAAAAAAAATTATATATATATATATATATATATATATATATATATATATATATATATATATATATATTTATATTTATATTTATATATATATATATATTTGTTTTCTTAGGTTTTCGCGGGTACTTACATGTGTGCTGTTCAGCTTCCTTCGGGTATTATCCCACGTCATTGTAGTGCTGTTAAAGTTGTAGCAACGTTTCAACAGAATCTCATCTGCCATCATCAGGCTTCTGTACAGAAGTTATATATATATAACTGAAACTTATCTTCCCTTTATTCCTACAGGTATGTTTGGAGGGTGAGATATCACGACAATCTATTATGAACAGCCTGTCTAGAGGGAAAAAAGCCTCAGGAGATCTCATTCCGTGGAACATCTCAGAGCAGGTAATGGATTTTGTACTTAAATCTAAATTGGTTTTTTTAAAAACATATTAAATATCCCATAGCTTGTCTTGGTTCCTCCTAATGTATATATTGTAAGCAGAAGTGCTAAGTTTATAATTAAGGAAGTTGAACTTAGAACCCGATACATTGAACAATGTGATGCATTTTTTCAGATTGCTGTCTCTATAACCACTTCTATATCTTATCACTGTATTTTCTTTTATCTATGTTGTCCTGGAATTGGATTATATAATTTCTTTTACTTTTCTTGTTATGGTCGTAAGTCTAATCAGCTAAGACATTATGAATGTTGAATACTTTACCATTAAAAATAATTTATTCATTACTTCCTCCCTTTTTATTGGTAGTTCCAAGATCCTGATTTTGGGAGCCTTTCTGGTGGAAGAATTGTACGCATTGCAGTCCATCCTGATTATCAAGCGGTAAATTTATTTTAAATTTAACCAAAATACACCTTAGTGATAATTGATGAAACATTATTTCGGTTAAAATAATTGCAAAGTATATGTAAATGACTGATTTGCAAGATTTGTTAAAACAGTCTTAGAGCTGAGGATGAAACTTAAATCTTAATTGATTTCTTTTTCTTTTTTACATTATGAATACCATTCAGTTAATATCAGTTTCCTTTTTTATTTTCTCCAATTTGAGCATGATTTGCCATTCTGTTTATATCTTCAGTTAATGTACCTTTGGATGCTAGGCCTTGCCTACATTCTCCATTGAATTATAAAATGTGCCTTGACAAAATAATAACAGTCTAATCATATTTATAAATCAGTTTTAAAGCAGGATACATGTGGACTGCCTGCATTAGTTTACTGAGTTATTTTTCATAGTTCCTCTATTGTTAGATAAATTGACTTAAATGCTAACAATTTAATTGCATAACATGAAATGGAAATCTAGTTCTGTTTAATCTGAAGATATATGTTTTCTTTTCTCTTGGTTTTCTTTTAATATAATTTAACCATTTAAAACTGAACTATACCAGCTATTATGGTACTCTCAACTGGCGTTGGAGAGACCCAGATTTATCAAGCTACTGTTTATTACTGCAAAGATTGAAAATGTTTTGTTTTAAGAAGGAAAAGAAAAAAAGATAATTATTAAAGGATTCTGATTAATTGAGTATGTGTCATCAACTCAATTTCATTTTCTGGTGACTACATAGATTTTTCTCCACAACAATTTGTCCCTAACTTGGTCCTTCGGTTTGCAAGTCTGATTGTACTATTCTTCCTTTTCTTCTTATAATTCAGTGAATTAGAGGTATCAATCTGAGCTGCTTTTGAAATTATTTTGATGTTCTGGGCTTTAAAAATGCTTTAGCCCCTATTGCCTTTATCTCTCTCAAGATCATCTTAAGCCCATGTCACACTGCACCAACGGATGGAAAGAAGATGTAAAATGGAGAGAAACACTTGCCATCTGTTGGTTAACGCGATTCATTCGTTCTGTACTCACTGTCTCCGTTTTTCATCCTCTCTATCCGTCCAGCATCCATCGACTGAGGTTCCATCCGCTCAAAAAGTTTTGAGCTGCTCAAAACTTTTTGAGCGGAAAATGTATCCAACGCATCCGTTCTGCATCCGCAACGCATATGGGGAACATCCATTCTACATCCGTCGTCATCCGTTACGCATCCGCGATATCTGCTAGGTATCCGCTGCGCATCCACGCAACTCAAATCCGCTCCAGCGGAAAACGGACACAGGGAGGAAGCGAAACGGATGCGGAACGTACGCGCAGCGTTAGTAGCACGGACGGAGAAAGGATGAAAGCGGATGCAGCTCGCAAAGAAAGCATTTAAAATGGAAAAAACGTTCGCAGAGGGGACCTATCTTGGATATTTAGGATGTCTGCAGGATGCCTAGAGGATGCAAAAGGACACCTAGTGGAAAACCTATATTAGCCTATAAAAAGGGGTAGGAACTCACCTGGATCTCACTTTCAGTCCAGAAGCTCAGCTGTGCAGACCTCTGCAGCCTTCATCTGGCTCTTGCTCTTCCACAGCATCCAGTCATCTCCACCATGGATTGTAACACACTCCTTTTGGTAGCCACCATCGTTCTGCAACAGTGCGAAGCCATCTACAGGCTCTTTCAACTGTTCTACGGGAAGAAAAGGAAGCGGCCAAGAAGTGTCTGGGTCCGAAGATGGATCACGAGAAGAGCAAGAGTACGGACTGTACAACAAGCTGATGGTGGAGCTGAGGAACGAAGATCCTCGTGCATTCCAGAACTTCATGAGGATGCCTCCAGCCATGTTTGACGAAGTTGTGGAGCGGCTGAGACCCAGGTTGACCAAGGCAAACACCAACTTCCGGCCCAGCCTGGGCTCAAGGTGGCACTGACTCTGCGCCACCTGGCCTCAGGGACCATGTACAGGAGCATGCAGTACGGCTGGAGGGTGCCACACAACACCATCAGCATTGTGGTCAGAGAAGTGGTGCAGGCCATCATCGAAGAATACCTGGAGGAGCTCCTCCAGTGCCCCTCCACTGAAGAAGGCTGGAAGAAAGTTGCAGAGCAGTGGTATCAGAAGTGGAACTTCCCCCACACTGTTGGAGCCATAGATGGCAAGCACGTGGCCTGCAAAGCTCCAGCCAAGTCGGGGTCCACTTATTTCAACTTCAAGGGCTTCTTCAGCATCATCCTCTTCGCCATGGTCGATGCTGACTACAAGTTCATGTACATCGATGCTTCAGGCAACAGCTCATCTTCAGATGCCCAGGTATACAACGCCAGTGACCTCAAGGAGGAGCTGGAACGCAACCTTATCATGGGCTTCCCAGATCCAGACCCCCTACCCAACGACAAGCCAGATGTGCCCTACTTCATCGTGGGGGATGACGCCTTCTCCCTCAGAACCTACCTCATGAAGCCCTACTCCTCCAGATGCCTCACCCGTGAAGAGAGGATCTTCAACTACAGGCTGTCCAGGGCAAGGCAGGTGGTGGAGAACGCCTTTGGCATCCTGGCCAACAGGTTCCAGGTACTTCTCACCACCATGCAGCATCGCCCAGAGACCGTGAGGAGGATCGTGGAAGCTTGCTGCATCCTGCACAATCTCATGCGTACCCGCTACCCAGTGTTGCAGAACAGGCTCGTGGACCTCCAACAAGGCAATGGGGACATGGAGCCTGGTGAATGGAGGCAAGGGCAAAACCTGATAGACACTAAGGATGTGCAAGGCCCCCACAGAGCCTCACGTGAAGGGAAGAAGCAGCGCAACCTTCTGAGACATTGGTGTAACTCCCCAGCTGGAGCAGTGGAGTGGCAAGACAGGATGATAGATGATTAATGGATGCTTCCTTCAGCCTGTCTCATTACACTGATGAGATTGGGCCATGTATGTTGGGTGGGCCTACAATGAACAAGGCATTTAATAAAGAGTTGTGTTTATGTTGACATGTGTGGATGAATGATTACATGATTATTGATAATAAAGGGCCATAGGTGTGGCACCTGGGAGGTGCATCTGATGTACCATCCAGTCCCACTATGCTTGCACTGGAGGTTTATCTATCCCACAGCTATTACCCATCCTAAAGGTATCCCTGCCCATCCCACAGGTATCCCTGTCCATCCCACTGCTATCCTTACCCATCCCACAAGCATGTAAAGGCTTAAACCATTTCTAAAAGTTTCCACCAAGACTTTATTGACAAAAATAAATGAAGCAAGTGTGTGAAGCAAAGATAATCTTTATTAATAAAAAGCTGTAAAAGCAAAATGACCCAAATAAAGTGTCCCAAGCAAAGATAAAGTCAACAGGTAGGAACCCAGTCTCTGGCACTCTTCTCAGTCAGTCTGAGGCATTCCCATCGTCTCAGGTGAAGGGTCCAGGTGCTCTGGAATTTGCTGCTGCTGGAGTGCTGGTCTGAGGCGCCACTGGGATGCCTGGCCCCGAGAGGACAACAGGGGACGGTGTGTTGAGGAAGCTCTCAGACAGCTGATTCAGCCCCGTGATGTTGAGAGCCCCTTCTTCCATGGCATGGGGTGTCAGCCCCAATACCGATGAGAGATGTTCTGAGGCCGGGCTTGGCTGTGGGGTGGAGGAAGGAGCAGTGTAGTGGGGCTGTCTGGTCTGCAGCTGGGTGAGTACTGGCATCGGTGGCGTGGGTGGCATCGGTGGCGTGGGTAGCATCGGTGGCGTGGGTGGCATCAGTGGCACCGGTGGCATCCGATGTACTTGTGCCTGGACTGGGAAGGGCTGCCCGTGCTGCTGGACCTCCTGGTAGCCGTAGCCTTGGTAGGGAGGGCCTGTGGAAAGCCTTGGAAGGGCAGTGACATCACCTGGGGTGGAGGAGCAGGCCTGGACTGGGTGGGAGCAGGTTCAGCTTGGTCTGGAGGGTTGTGAAGAAGATCGGTGATCCTGTCCTTCACCACCTGGTACTGGGGTTCTGACAAGTTCATGAGGGTCTGGTTGACGTAGGTGAGGAAGGGGTTGTGGTTGGAGGATGGGGCATCGGTGTGTACCAGCTGAGAGAGAGATCTACGCTGCTCCTGATGATGTCCCTGATCTCCAGCAGGACAGTGTGGCTCTGCCTCTCCGGTCTGCCTCTCTGCCTTTCAGTGGAGGTGGAACTGGGGGTTGATGCGGGTTGGGCGATGGTGGACATGCCCTCTCCTTGCTCCCACTGCGTCAGGGGGTCCTCCACGCGCTCCGCCACGGGTAGTACAGCTGTCGGGGGGGTCTCCATCGTGGCACGCTCCGCAGATACCTGCCTGGACACAGGAGCTGACTCTTGGCCAGAAGAGGACTGGCTCTCAGCAGGCTGCCTGAGAGAGAGGGTTGTGAGAGGGGCTGCTCCTCGGTGGCGGATCTCACCCTCCAAGAAGCTGCACTTGGCCATCACATAGGTCTCTCTGTCCGTCAGCTTGACCGTGGCCTGGCCAGATTTCTTGAGGTGCAGCTTCCCGTACCAGGTGTGCATGTGCTTCCACCAGCCGAGGAGCACCTCCGAAGTGTAGCCCAGGCTCTCCGCCTTCTCTCTCCAAGCAGCCTGCTTCCTTTTGGTGTCTCGATAGAGCCTGTGTCCCTTCCACCAAAGATATTCATGCTCCCTCAGCCACTCCAGCACCTCCTCCTCATGTTCTTCTTTGATTGTGTGTTGCCCCCTCTCCCGTTCACGCGTCTGCCTCTTCCTCCCTTTGGCAGGGCCATATGGGCCCTCATCAGAGGGGCTTTGAGGTTGTAGGGGCTGCTCCTCCACACCAGCAGCAGCAGCAGCAACAACAGTAGCAGCAAAAGCAGGACCAGCAGCAGCAGCAGGACCAGGAGCAGCAGCAACAGGACCAGGAGCAGGACCAGGAGCACCAGCAGGACCAGGAGCACCAGCAGGACCAGCAGGACCAGGAGCAGCGCCAGCAGAGTAAGCACCAGCAGAAGCACCAGCACCAGGAGCAGTGCTAGCAGAGTAAGCACCAGCAGAAGCACCACCACCAGAAGCAGCATCAGCAGAAGCACCACCACCAGAAGCAGCATCAGCAGAAGCACCACCACCAGAAGCAGCATCAGCACAGTAAGCACCAGCAGAAGCACCACCACCAGAAGCAACATCAGCAAAAGCACCACCTCCAGAAGCAGCATCAGCAGAAGCCCCAGCACCAAAAGAGCGAGCCCGGGCAGCAGAAGCCCCAGCAGAAGCAGAGTCAGGGCCAGGGGGTAAGAGGGTGGCCCTGTCCCTCTTGCCAGGGCTGGCAGCAGATGGTAGAGGCTTCCGTTTCTTTCCCATGGTTTTTGGGTTGCTGGCTGGCAAGCTGTGTCTAGAAGCAGGTCTTTCCTCTGAATGGTGACCTGCTTGCGAGCTGCTTCCCTTTATATCCGCGGGGCTGACACAATGCATCCTCCCCGCATGCACAGTGAACGCTAGGCATCCGCTCTGCATCCGCTTCATCCGCTCTGCATCTGCTCTTTCCGTTCCGCGTCCGCTTTGCTGTGCTCCCCCGGAAGCCTTGTCGATGTGCCCTCCGCTCCCATCCGTGGAGCATCCGCTTTCCATCTGCCCTACGTCCTCCCCCCGTCCGTTCCTTTCCGTGTTGTCCGCTCTGTTTATGCAAATTCGGGGCACTTTTGAGAGCGGATAACAACGGATGGAACATTTTGCTCGTCCGCTGTGTCCTTTTTACAAACGTTTTGCATCTGTCGGCCAGTGTGACAGGGCCTTTATTTTGTATAACCACGCATACTCATGAAAGTCTGTTTTAAATACTATCACAACAATTAACCACCCTGTGCAATAACTGATAAAATAAAATATTTAAGAGTCATAGCCTTTTTAAGCACCTTCCTCTGATGTGCTTTCTTCTCAATCTTTCTTATTTTGGTAGATGGGTTATGGTAGTCGAGCTTTGCGTTTGCTCCAGATGTATTATGAAGGCAAATTTCCTTGTTTGGAAGAAAAGGTTATTCAGAAGCCAAGAGAAATTGCTACTGTGAGCAGTGAGGTATGAAGTTTTCTATATGGGTGGTGGTATCAAGTTGGCACAGAGCTTCATTGGAGTTCTTTAATTGCCTATCCCAGCAGCAACGAATAAGGAAATTTCAAGCTATAATTTAATAAAAGAGAATATTTGTAGCTCGGTTGAATCCTTGATGGCTCTCTGAGCTTGGGTGTTGCTCAAAGAGCACCAATAACCCCCACAAGCTATTATTTGACTCTTCTTCCTTTTTTGTTAAGCTGTTCTCCATTGTTTCAGGCTGTCAGCTTACTAGAAGAAGCTGTGATGCCTAGGAAAGATTTGCCACCTCTGCTTCTCAAGCTGAGTGAGAGGCAAGCTGAGAATCTGGACTACCTTGGTGTCTCTTATGGCTTGACGCCAAGGCTTCTCAAGTAAGCATTTTGCTGTAAATGTGCATTACAATGGGAAAGGTTCATTTTAGTTATTGTGTATTAGTGTATTTTTGCCAGACATGATCTTAATAATGGATCTAACTAAGGCAGGGGTTTCAAACTGGATTTCTTTGAGGGGTGGATCAGTATTGTAGTTCTCCTCCATGGGCTGGCTGGGAGAGGGGGTGGAGGAGATGGGACAGACTTCTCCTGCATCACCCTGCTGGCCAGAATGTGGCACAGGGGACCTCATGCGGTCCCTATGTGACCCGTTTTTGGCCTGGACGGCCTCCAGCACCTTGCAGGGAGTGGGCAGGGGGCTCTTAAAGCTCCCATGCATCTCATTTTGGCCTAGGCAGCCTCTTGCAGCACCCTGCTGGTCAAAAGGGACATGAGGGGGACCTTACACAGCCTCCACAGACCTCACTTTTGCTCTGGAAAGCCACCTGCAGCACCCTGCTGGCCAAAACAGTGTGGAGGGCCTCATGCGACCCCCACGTGCCTGGCCCCCATGTGCCCGTTTTTGGCCTGATGGCCTGCAGCACCCTGTTGGCCAAAACGGGGTGCAAAGGGGTCTCTCACGGCCCCTATGTGCCCCATTTTAGGCCTGGACTGGTTCCTGAAGCACCCTGACGGCCAAAATGGGGTGCTGGCCGGACCTTTGCTTTTTCCAGGCCAATTCCGTGGGCCAGGTTTAAGTATCCTGCAGGCTGGATCCAGCCCATGGACCTTGAGTTTGACACCCCTGAAGTAAGGGAACTGACTTCTCTTTAGGATACTTGCTGCTTATGGATTCTATGGAATGTGTGTGTTTTCTATTCTGCAGTTTCTATTGAAAACATGGTATTGCATCGATTTTCTGGTGCAATAATTCTACTTTTTCAATTTTTTCCAATCAAAACAATCTTTATTTTAGCCAACAGACATTTTAAAGTTTTTCTCATCCATTTTGGTGACATTGTCCTAATGAGCAGCTTTCCCACATGGCATTTCTGCTTGAGAGAAGAGAAATAAAGAGAATAAAATATTTATGTGAAGATCTTGCTTGAGAAAGACAGTATTATGAAGTGTTGGTTTAAAATGTTCAGTTTTTAAAGCTAGATGGACATGTCCCCCAGTTGGTTTATATTTTACTATATTGCTTGAGGATTTATTTCTAATATAGAATCCAGTATTTAAATTGGAAAAATGATGAACAAACTTTCTCTTGTAGATTAATTTTAATTGTTTTTCTTTCCTCCCAGATTTTGGAAACGGGGTGGATATGTGCCGGTCTATTTGAGACAAACTCCAGTAAGTTTTGTTTCAAAGTCCAAGTCCATAACAGGACTTCTGTGATTATTTCTTGAATATCAAGAGAGGAGAGGAAATTCTGTTGGCAAATAATTCCTTTTTTCTTTGTCAGAAAATGGCAGAGGAAGTTTTCTTTACTAGAAGGGTGGATTAAAAGCTGATAAGAGGAACAAACATGGACATAATCATACACTTGAGTGGTAGGATTACGGTGTGTATAGATCCATCAGATTCAAGATTCTCCAAAGCTCCCCTGTTTATTTCATAGTTCAGAATCTCAGAATACAGTTATTATTAAGCATTATTTACGCTTATTTGTAGTAGTAGTAAAATCTCACATTTGTACCAATTCAAAGTCTGACATAGCCACCAGAAACATGCTCTCATGGTGTTATAGGCCATATTACAAGGGTTTTACAAGGGTATTTTAAGAAAATAAATACGGTGTATTTATTAGTTATTTGATCCAAGTGTTCTTTATTTTGCTATTTATCATTCTTTAACCCCATAAATCTTAGGCAAAGAACTCTAAATTCTTTTTTACCCACCCATTTACGGACTGGTGAGATATAGCCAAGGGGACATTTTTTGGAGCAAATCTCCTACTTTAGAAATGGTGATTCATTTATTTAATTAGGGCTTTAAGTAGTGGTGGGGATTATAAGGCAGAGGCTGGGTAGTCATCTGCCAGAGACACTATATGGAGTTGGATGGAATGATTTCTGAGGTTCCTTCCAAACCTTATATTCAATTATAGAATGTGGGCTCTTAATTTAGCTGATTTAATCAAAATGTTTGGTTAATTTGAGCCAGTGCTGACTCCGTTCTCATGGCAAGGAAATATTCTCTTATCCCTGCTAACTTTATTTCTATTGATAAAAAAATACTTTAGTAGCTATTTGTTGAAAACATAGCGTGCTAATAGCTCCGGTGGCTTTGTGTCTAGAATGATCTGACTGGGGAACACTCATGCATTATGCTGAAGATGCTGAATGAAGAAGAAGAGAACACAAAGGAGAGTTGGCTCACTGCTTTTTGGAAAGGTGAGTTAATTAAAATGTTTGTGATTGATTCAATAATCTCTTACATCAGGGGTCTCCAACCTTCACATCTTTAAGACTTGTGGACTTCAACTCCCAGAATTCCTCAGTCAGCAAATCTTTGCTGACTGAGGAATTCTGGGAATTGAAGTCCACATGTCTTAAAGTTACATGCCTTACATGCTTGGGGAAGCTTGGAAAAAATGGCACCATGTCCATGGTGCTACTTTGAAACTTTCAGTATAACAGGGAAAGCTGTTGACTAACTTTGACAATCCCGGTTTTCACAATTGATCAGTGAACAAAAGTTGCAAGTTATTTTTTTGTTACATCCATGTTTCTAACAAGGAGAATATTTGTAGCTCTGGGTTGACATGGGGGATCCTTGGTGCTGTCTGAGCTTGTCTGGTTTTTTTGCAGATGCTTTCATACCCAAACTAGATAACATCATCAGTGCTTATCCTGATGGATTAGCACTGATGGATGGTACCTAGTTTGGGAAATAAAATGTCTACAAGAAAACGGGCAAGCTCAGAGAGCACCAAGGATCCCTCATCCATGTTTCTCAACACTGCTGGCTGCAGAATTCTTGGAGTTGAAATTTACACACCTTAAAATAGCTTAGATTGAGAAATATTGTGTTACATGATCGTCCCTTGTTTTTTTCTCGTTGCTCTACAGATTTCAGGAGGAGATTCTTGTCTCTCTTGTCTTACCAGTTCAGCATTTTCTCCCCATCATTAGCTTTGAATATATTACAAAACAGGAATGTCAAACAACAATCACAATCTGGTAAGTATTGGCAAGCTCCTGCCAGGGGGTACTTCATAAAACAACTGAAACAAAATCCAGGAAAAAGGTGGCTGTTGAATGAAGAATTTTCATTCTGTTTCTAATAGGCTGAACTTTTAAGCCCTACTCTTTTTTAAAATTGTGATCCACTTTTCCTTTCTTCTTCAATTTTAAATGCACTCTTATATCCTTCTCTTTTAAAATGAATGAAACTTGGCAATACACTTTAGTAATACTGATTTTGACTATTTTATTACATACAAATATTTTTCAAAATAATTCATGCTCCTTAGGCATAAAACACTAGTGTTTTAATGTCATGTTAGAGTAACTCTTTGCAATCTGTTTCAAATTAGAAGTAGCCTACTAAGTGGTTTTCTACTCCTTAATTCCATGCATGAGACATTATCTTGTGTTCTCCCTCCCTAATCTAACACACAATAAGAAAAAAAGTATATATAGATTAGCTTTGTCCATGTTAATGTTCTTTAGATGTGTTTCACTTTATCTCCCATACTTTCTCGATGGCATAATAATCTGCTGTGCTCTGTGAATGGGGTGCAAATGCCTAACTTCTACCCAAAGGAGGCTGGTTGGAGAGTATAAGAGCCAGGGATAAAGGCATGTAGAGTGATGCAGCTTGATTAAAATTAGTGTACACAGTGAGCTACTGATGGTAAATGACCTCAGATCCTATTTTTGCATAACTGTTTACTTTTTCTTCTGTTTATCACCAATTTGCTCAGCTCTCAGCCGTAATGAACTAGAAACAGTCTTCATCCCTTATGACCTGAAGAGGCTAGAGATGTACTCAAGAAACATGGTAGACTATCACTTGGTCATGGACATGATCCCAACTATTTCTAGAATGTACTTTCTCAACAACTTTGGAGATATGCCTCTTTCTGCTACTCAGGCTGTACGTACTACTTATCTAGCTACTGTTGAATTAATTGATGACCTGCCAATGGGCCTTCAATTGATAACTTTAATTTTTTCACTAGCATCTTTTTGCCCTCGATATGTTTCCAAAATGTGTCAAAAAACCCAAATCTTTATTACATACGTCATTTAATATTCTCTGGAATCCAATGGTAGATTTTGGATGGTTTCATAGTCAGAAACTTCTTAAGATGAAGTCCAATTAGCTTTGGAGTTATAGGTACAACCAGATATTATTTGGAATCATGAACACTTCCAGATTTTATTTCGTTCCGGTCTCTGAACCAAATAGTTAAATCTCTGAGAAATTTCTGAGCTTAACTGTTGATCAAATTCACTTGGACAATAAATTATTGTGAGTAGTGATTCCTATAGGCAGAGAGTTGGTATAATTACCGTTACTAGTAGTTGCTGGAGCCAAAAAAGCAAACACCAAAGGAGTAGGGAGTTTGATTACATTTATTCACACCTTACTTTCAGATATTTGGGGACCCAGACTTAAAGCAAAAACAGCTTCTTTTGAAACTTAAGCCCATGTCACACTGCCCAACGGATGCAAAAAGGACACAACGGACGAGTAAAATGTTCCTTCCGTTGTTATCCGCTCTCAAAAGGGGCAAAAATTTGCATAACCGGAGCGGATAACACGGACGCGGGGAGGACGCAGGGCGGATGCAAAGCGGATGCGGAATGGAAGCCAAGCGGATGGGAGCGGATGGCACGTCCGCTAGGCTTCCGGGGGACCTCAGCAAAGCGGACGCGGAACGGATACAGCGGATGCACAGCGGACACAGAACGGATGAAGCGGATGCACAGCGGAAGCCTAATGGATGCCTGGCGTTAATTGCGCATGCGGGGAGGATGCATTGCGTCAGCCCTGCGGATATAACGGAAGCAGCTCGGAAGCAGGTCGCCATTCAGAGGAAAGACCTGCCGGACGGATTGGCTGCCTTGCCTGCCCTGCCTGCATGTCTGCCTGAAAGTCTTGCTGCCAGCCTGGTGCCAGCCTTGCTGCCAGCCTTGGTGCCAGCCTTGGTGCCAGCCTGCCTGCAAGCCTTGCTGCCAGCCGGTCTGCCTGCCAGCCTTGCTGCCTGCCTTCCTGCCAGCCTTGGTTCATGTCTGCCTGCCAGCCTTGGTTCATGTCTGCCTGCCAGCCTTCCTGCCAGCCTTGGTGCCTGCCTCCCTGCCAGCCTTGGTGCCTGCCTTGGTGCCAGCCTTCCTGCCAGCCTTGGTGCCTGCCAGCCTGCCTGCCAGCCTTGGTGCCAGCCTCCCTGCCAGCCTTGCTGCCAGCCTTGGTTCCTGCCAGCCTTCCTGCCAGCCAGCAACCTCACAACCATGCGGAAGCACAGCAAGCCTCAGCCATCTGCTGCCAGCCTTTGCAAGAGGGACAGGGCTACCATCCCGCCCCCTGGCCCTCACTCTGGTTCTGCTGAGGCTTCTGCAGCACGGGCTCGCTCTTCTGGGGCTGGGGCTTCTGCTGCTTCTGCTTCTGGAGGAGCTGATGACAAGCACTCCAGCACCAGCCACCTCCACAGCACCTGGACTCTTCACCCCTGAGACTGAGCGACCAAGAGGAGTGCCAGAGACTTATTTTTGTTTTATAGCTTGTTAATAAAGTCTATTTATGATTCACACACTTGCTTCATTTCTTTTTTTAAATAAAGTCTTGGTGGAAACTTTTAGAAATGGCTTAAGCCTTTGCATGCTTGTGGGATGGGTAAGGATAGCGTTGGGATGGGTTAGGATACCTGTGGGATGGGTAATAGCTGTGGGATGGGTTAGGATAGCTGTGGGATAGATAAACCTCCAGTGCAAGCATAGTGGGACTGTATGGTCCACCCTCCCAGGTGCCACACCTATGGCCCTTTATTATCAATAATAATGTAATAATTATCCACACATGTCAACATAAACACAACTCTTTATTAAATGCCCTGTTCATTGTAGGCCAACCAAACATACATGGCCCAATCTCATCTGTGTGATGAGACAGGCTGAAGGAAGCATCCATTAAGCATCCACCATCCTGTCTTGCCACTCTACTGCTCCAGCTGGGGAGTTGCACCATTGTCTCAGGAGGTTGCGCTGCTTCTTCGCTTCATGTGAGGCTCTGTTGGGGCCTTGCACATCCTCAGTGTCGATCAGGTTTCGCCCTTGCCTCCATTCCCCAGGCTCCATGTCCCCATTGCCTTGTTGGAGGTCCACAAGCCTGTTCTGCAACACTGGGTAGCAGGTGCGCGTGAGATTGTGCAGGATGCAGCAAGCTTCCATGATCCCCACGGTCTCTGGGCAATGCTGCATGGTGGTGAGAACCTGTTGGCCAGGATACCAAAGGCGTTCTCCACCAACCGCCTTGCCCTGGACAGCCTGTTGTTGAAGATCCTCTCTTCACGGGTGAGGAGTCTGGAGGTGTTGGGCTTCATGAGGTAGGTTGTGAGGGAGAAGGCGTCATCTCCCACGATGAAGTAGGGCACATCTTGTGTGTCGTTGGGCAGGGGTTCTGGATCTGGGAAGCCCACGATGAGGTTGCCTTCCAGCTCCTCCTTGAGGTGACTGGTGTTGTATACCTGGGCATCCGAAGATGAGCCGTTGCCTGAAGCATCGATGTACATGAACTTGTAGTCAGCATCGACCATGGTGAAGAGGATGATGCTGAAGAAGCCCTTGGAGTTGAAATAAGTGGACCCTGAGTTGGGTGGAGCTTTGCAGGCCACGTGCTTGCCATCTATGGCTCCAACGGAGTGTGGGAAGTTCCACTTCTGATACCACTGCTCTGCAACTTTCTTCCAGCCTTCTTCAGTGGAGGGGTACTGGAGGAGCTCCTCCTTGTATTCTTCGATGATGGCCTGCACCACTTCTCTGACCACAATGCTGATGGTGTTGGATGGCACCCTCCAGCCGTACTGCATGCTCCTGTAGGTGGTCCCTGAGGCCAGGTGGCGCAGAGTGAGTGCCACCTTGAGCCCAGGTTCCAGGCTGGGACGGAAGCTGGTGTTTACCTTGGTCAACCTGGGTGTCAGCCGCTGCACAACTTCGTCAAACATGGCTGGAGGCATCCTCATGAAGTTCTGGAATGCCCGAGTGTCTTCGTTCCTGAGCTCCACCATCAGCTTGTTGTACAGTCCGTCCTCTGCTCTTCTGGCGAACCATCTTCGGACCCAGACTCTTTTTGGCTGCCTCTTTTTCTTCTTCCAGTAGTGTTCACAGAGCCTGCAGATGGCTTCGCACTGTTGCAGAACGATGGTGGCTGCCGAAAGGACTTTGTTACAATCCACGGTGGACATGACTGGATGCTGTGGAAGAGGAAGAGCCAGATGAAGGCTGCAGAGGTCTGCACCGCTGGGCTGCTGTTCTGAAAGTGAGATGCAGATGAGTTGTTCCCCCTTTTTATAGGAAATATAGGTTTTCCGCTAGGCATCCTCTAGACATCCTTAATATCTGAGATAGGTCCCCTCTGCGAACGTTTTTTCCGTTTTAAACACTTTGTTTCCGTGCTGCATCTGCTAGGCATCCGTTCTGCATCTGTTCTGCGTCTGTTCCGCTTCCTCCCTGCGTCCGTTTACCGCTGGAGCAGATGGAGTTGCGCGGATGCGCAGCGGATGCCTAGCGGATATAGTGGATGCGTAACGGATGCGTAGTGGATGCGAAGCGGATGCAGAACGGACGAACTGGATACATTTTCCATGCAAATGTTTTGGGCAGTTCAAAACTTTCGGAGTGGATGAATCATCAATAAATGGATGTTGGACGGATAGAGAGGAAGCCAAACGGAGGCAGTGAGTACATCGCGTTTTCCAATGGATGGCAAGCTTTTTTGTCCATTTTACATCCTCTTTGCATCCGTTGGTTCAGTGTGACATGGGCTTTAAGTCAATCAAACTATTAACTCAGGAAATGAGATGTCAAGCAGTAGCAGTTAATATCCTTTTACTCTTTCTCTTTCCAAGGAATAATACTGACTTGCCAGCCTCAGCTGAGGAAATATAGGCAGTGCTTGTCCTTCACAATAACTAGCTCCCTTTCATTCCACCTGCCCTGAATGGATCAGTTCTCTTCTAAAAAGTGAGCTGGCCAGGCCTTGGTGAAAGGGGGAGGGAGAGTTTTACAATCTTGAACAGAGGAGCCCAGAAGCAGTTTCTTTTGCCTAGGCTTTTTTCTGTCACCAGAATGCATCCACCTTCAAACTGCCATTTTCTACTTCTTCCCTCATCAGTGCAGCCTTTAAAATCAACAGGCACTAAAGAAAAGTATCTTAAAAAGGAAATATCTTTAAGGAAAAGATTCTTAAAAAGGCAGGTGTTGTCCCTTCACCATATTGCCCTCTGCTGAGGCCTTGTAGAGCTCTTTTTGCAGGGGCTTCAACTGTACAATGAGGTGGAGACAACATCTATCTATATCTATCTATATATATTTGTAGTGTCATGGAATAGTGAAATCTCTGTAGCTGTGACGAAAATGGTAGAAATATGTAAGATACAGAATGTAGATACTGTAATTGTTAGCTATTATTAAGTATTGAAACTGCTTTGGTTTAGATCCAGATTATCACAAGGCATGACTTGTCTGGTGTTTGAAGTAGAAGATTGAGTAGATGAATTCTGAGGCTCAAACAGAGAAAACAAAGAAGTGACGTGGGTAGATATGAATAGGAAATGGAAAATATGGAACACTAAAAAAAAAAGGCTTGTGGGGAAGACAGAGATGTAGAGAAAACTGTACCTGCTGTGTATGCTTTACCTGTGTTATGGGCCTTTGCAATTGAGTTATGTTCACCTCTATAAGTTTTGCTAATACAGAAATTGGCTAGATGAGATATTAATATCATACCATGCTTACGTAAGATGAAACTTGTCATGCTTACCTAAGATGAAACTTGTCATTCTGCTGCATCAAAGCAAAGTAACCTTTTCTTTTGTCAGGCTCTTCTTCTTGGAATTGGTCTCCAGCACAAATCCATGGACCAGTTGGAGAAAGAGATAGGGCTGCCTAGTAGCCAGTTAATGGGCCTCTTCAATAGGACTATCCGCAAAGTTGTTCAGGTAATGCCCTTTGGTGGCAGTATTTAACAGGATGAATCATATGCCGAAACACAATACTCCCAACTTCTATTACAGATTATTTGTATGGTAATGTCTTCAGTGTGCTTTGTGGTATGTAATACGCTTTTTATATCAGTTGTGATTCTTAGAAATTCAATGGGGGGAAATTAGGAAATAAATAGGAAAAAAATATTGGCAAAAAATTAGAAATTGGCTAGAAGAAATTACAAAAGTTAAAATTGAACTGAAACCAGAGATATTTTATGAGGAATTTTAAATAAAAATTAGTAAAAAAAATCATTATATAATCTATGTATATATACATATAATATACATATTAACAGCAGCAAGGCTTGCCTTTGCCCAAAATTGGAAATGCGAAAATATGCCCCCCGACTTTATGATTATAAAGAAAACTTTGGAATATGCAGAAATGGACAGGTTGTCAATGGAACTCAAAAACAAAGAAGAGTCAGAGTACTATGAGATTTGGAATTCATGGTACAGTTGGTTGGAAGGTAGACATGAAATGAACAAAAGAAAGTCAAATAAGAATGTATGACAGAAATTAGCAATATCACATGCAATCAGATATACATTTGTAATATATAACTAGATAAAACTTTGTGTTATATATTAATGTAATAAGTTGGAATGATTATTCTACATAATTTTAGAGACGTCAGATTGAGTGAACGCTTGTTCACATTGTGATAAGTGGACTGTTTGGCTTTATTGTATTTGTGAAAATATGTTTAATAAAATATTTTTCTAATTAAAAAGAAGGAAATAAACAGAGATTATGTTTTGGGGATAGCAGTATCTTCATAGAAATATTTTTGGGTGGAAAAGCGATCTGTCCCACCATTCTTTGTTCCTTAGTTGTTCAACAGTATCCAGGAGAAGGCTGTAGAAGAACAAATGGCAGTAATGAAAGAAGTTGTAATGGAACCAACCCTGAAATCTTTAAATGAAGATTTGGTAACTATCTTTATATAAGCTTTTCAGTTGTTGGTGTTAAGTATTTACAGTTCCATCCCCTTTGATTATTTTTGGGGCTATATCTAATGGAATCACGATATACAAATGTGTATTTCATTCATTCACTCATTCATTTGCCAATGAATACTGGAAATTGAACAAACAAAAACTGGTGCCTTCAAACCTAAGTTTTGACCTCTCAGAAGTGTCCAGTGGGTCACTTCTGAAGACAGATGCGTTATCTTCTGCTTTCAAAAACTTGGATAATTTCTGCAATACTTATACATGTTCAGCTGACCAAGTGTGTAAACGTATGATATTATCATGTGTTTAAAAGCTCATTTTCCTGGGAATTCCACTTCCTGCTTTGAATGAATAAGTGTGCTATTTCATGTGAGATGTATTAAGAAACACCAGGCTCTTTAGATCATTGATTAGCTTTTGTCCTTGGTTTGCGAGTTGTACTATATGTATTCATTTTAAATAACCATGTACAGTGCCTGTTATTTATAATGTGGATTTTCGGATGCAGGAAGAAGCAGCCAAAGAATTTCAAGAAAAACATAAGAATGAGATTGGGAAGCTAAAAGACCTGGATCTTTCACAGTAATTTTTTTTGTTCTTTCTCCTTCCCCTGTCTCTGTAACAAATTAACAAACTAACTCTCGGAAATTTAAACGTTTTAAGGTATTTGGCCAAAGCATTGAGGTTAGATTTCCCCCTGTAAATGGTTCTGTAGTGAAACAAGGAATCCCTCCATATTTTTTGCTCTCTCAGAAAAGAGAAAGAACAAAACCTACCTTTATATGGGCTTCCAAAAGACCAGCCCTCTCCAGAGGCCTCAGGAAGGTTAAAATTCAGTTTGGTTTGCTTTGAAAGATATTTCCTTGGCTTCAATGAGCCAGAGAATCTCTCTGAAGTGTTTGGGCTTTGTCCAAATCAGATACATATTTTTGCTTTATAACATAAGGAGTAGGTCCCTTGGGTACTAATTGTAAGGGGCAAAGAGCTTACCCTGGATTTATGCATTCTTTCCTTTCCCTTTTGATGCCTGATCTTCCTTTAATAATGATTATGTGTTGAGTGTGACTGCCTTTCCCTAATTTTGGGGACTGTATAGGATGGATAGGCCAATTTCATTTTTACTGACATAAATATTTCAAGCAAAGCTGAATAAATCTTGCTCTTTTAAAGTGCAGGTGCAACTGTGCACTTAGGAATTTCATTTTTTTTCAGCTGAGTCAATCAAATTTTTGAGGGCCAGAGATGATGCTTGCACAGAATTCTGATGTGAGTGTATGGCAGAGGTTACTATTTTCTGACCAGGTTGCCCTTATATTTAAAGTGCTTTTCTTTTCACTTAGGTACATTATCCGAGGGGATGATGAAGAATGGAATGAAGTGTTGAGTAAAGCAGGACAGGATGCATCTGTGGTCAGCCTGAAGAGGTTAGTGTTGGGGCACTCACATCTCTGAGACCTATTATAGCACTTACATACCACTTCACAGTGCTTTACAGCTAAGCAATTTATAGAGTCAGCCTATTGCCCCCAACAATCTGGGTCCTCATTTTACAGAACTTGAGGGATGGAAAGCTGAGTCAACCTTGAGCCAATGACAGTCGAACTGCTGAACTGCTGACAACCGGCAATCAGCAGAATTAGCCTGCAGTGCTGCATTCTAACCACTGCCTCACCACAGCTCTTACCGACTACAAGTTGTCCTTGACTTATGGCTATTCGTTTAACAACCGTGTGGAATTATGACGGTGTTGAAAAACATGATTTATGACTGAATCTTGTACTTACTACTGTTGTTGGATCCCCACAATTGCATAAATTCAGGCACTTGGCAACCAGCGTGTTGGGGTCATAGGATCACAATTTATGCAACATGCAACAATGACAGTTGCAGCATCTTGGGGTCATAGGATCACAATTTACAGCCTCTTCCTGGGGGGCTTCCAACAAGCATATGGGGAGCTGGATTCACTTATTGACAGTGGTGAAAAAGGTTGTAAAATTGGACATGATTCACTTAATACTGCATTGCTTAGCAACAGCAGTATTAGTGCCAGTTGTGGTCATAAATCATGGACTACCTGTATGATTCTTTCTGACTCTAGGAAAGTAAGAAATTAGAAATACAGTCTTACTGTTGACCTGCTCTTGGCTGTTGGGAGAGATGCAGATATTATCTCACCAGCAGAAAGAAGCTCTTGGCATAGGTTTTTTTTTTTTAAGACTGCAAATCTTGGACATTTATACTACAATCTTTACCTGTTTTTTGAAGTTAGCTTCAGCGATACTTTGGCCCCAGTGTATTGATTGTATAACCTGTGTATTGTATTCTACTTCAGTGATAAGAAAAGAAAAGCAGAAGTCACCACAGGACCAAGACAGGAGAAGAAATTTAAGAAAAAAAACCCAAAGCTGAAGTTGAAGAAATGATTAGGAGGGAAAGCCTCCATCACGTGGACTTGGACATTCTGTTTTGTGAAACCCTGATACTGATTGTCAAGCAAATGAAACTATGAGGAAACTTTACCTTAGGAATGGAAAAGCCCCAAGGAGTTTTTATTATTGTTGTTGCTTAATATAAAAGCAGCCTTCAAGCAACACCATTTGGAAGATATTTTTATTGCTGCCAGCTCAGCATTTGTGTTCCATTAAAAGAGACTACAGAACAGCAAACTAGATTATTACCAGGAATTGTGACTTCAATGTTACCTTATAAAAGCTGGTGGTTTCTCTCTCTCCCTCTCCCTCACTCTCTCTTTCTCTCTCTCTCTCTCGGCACATGTGTGCCTATGCAGTTCTTCCCTTTGAGTTCATATTGGAGATTTGAAGAAAAACTGATATTCAATGTTAAGCTGTTTTTAAAAAAATCTGATATTTTAAAATACAGTGGGATTAAATGTTACACTGCTGAAAGTACTTGAGATGCTTGTCATTCATTGTTGTTTATTGATGAAAAAGTTACTGGTCTGAGAGATTTTCCCTACTGTTTTAATGCTTGAAGTCAGTTCTTTCACTCCACCAGTGGTTATGATGTGGGCAGGAGAAGGGGGACTTGCCAGTTAAATTGACTTTGTGATTACATCAGGGCTCAGATCTTCCACCCGTAAGAGAACAAGTAGGATTAGATGATTGCCTGAGACTTAACTTTTCACACATTGCATGTTGCAGGAAGAAGTGTATAAACCCAAGTGCTGCTTCAGAATGTTGTGCTATGCAGAGGAGGCATTCAGCAGGTTCTGACCAGTTCTGGAGAACCGGTAGTGGAAATTTTGAATAGTTCAGAGAACCGGCAAATGCCACCTCTGACTGGAGATTTTACAGTAACTTTCCCCTTTTGCCCACCAAGCCATGGCCACAGAGCCAGTAGTAAAAAAAGAATTGAATCCCACCACTGGTGCTATGTACACTCCCAGTATGTAGTCTTTTCATCATTAAGACTCTGGACATTAGCTGGAAAGTACTGTATTTCAGTGCCATTTGATGGGATTTTGAAAGTTCAAATTGAGAATATTTAATAGTGTGTGATTTACACTTGATTTCCCTGGCTCCATTTCTTCTCCATGGATAATGTTCTTCCCTCTTTTGCAGCCTCCTTTCCCAATCATATTTTACAGTCATATATTAAACCAACTTAATCTATGTGATCTTCCTTACTGAGCTGATAAAGATTCATCCTATGGATCTCTCTTTCTCTCTTTCTCTTTCCCTCCCTCCCTCCCTTCCATCCTCCCTCCCTCCTTTTCTTTCCCTTTTTGTTAGCTAGCTCAATCAGAACATTGCCTTATTCCCTTACACATTTAAAGCTTACTTTGCAACTTATTTTAGCTTGGATTGAACTTCTTTTGTGTGGCCTTGATCATTTTGGGTTTGAGGTCTGCTTGCCAACAGTGAACAGTTGATTTGTCAAAAGATTAGAGAAGACGACACCCCTCAAGTGTTCCAATCCCAACCCTGAATTGGAGTTCCAACTATGCTGGAACTCCAGCACAGAGTGGGACTTGAAAGATTATGTTGCAGCTCCTTGTGGAACTCCAGGCAGCTTGACAGGGAGTTTTTTCTTCCTGCTGGGTTGCAGAGGATAATATTTGAGAATGGAGGAGGAATTGAATACTTTCAGAGTTTCTAGGAATGCCAACAAAGAAGTTAAGGTGTTGCACTTTTCACCCATTCTGCATAGAGCCAGCCATACCTTCTTCCTGATGCTCTATTCTGTCCTCTGACCAAATTTCTCCTTTCTTGCCTCTTTTTTTTCTTTTTTTTGGTACTAAATATCATCCAAAACTCATGGGCTGTTTGGCAGATTTTACTCAAAACAATTTAAAAATAAATTTGTCTTTGAGCAAAGTCCAGGATTTTATGGAACATGCTGATCCCTCATTCTTGTTTCTTGTTGGCTTGTTTTGGCTCCGTCTTGTCAGGGCTCACCTGGTGAGTTTGTTGTTAAAGGGAATGGAGGCAGCTTTGAATGTGGCTCAGATTCCTACTGGTTGGAAAGATTCCAGCCAGGGAGCAAGTAGGGCAGAGAGAGATGCCTGGGTGAAATTTTCAGAGCAGCTGCCAGTCACCACAGATACAGATAGATGCCGTAGTGATCTAATGCAGCCTTTTTTTAAAGGGGCTTCATTCATTCACGTCTGTCGGATTGAATCGGTGGTGGTGGTGGAGGAACAGCAGTGGGAGGTAAAGGAGCTTGTGCTGGGAGTGAGTGACTCAGGCTGCCTTAATGCAATTTGACTCCAAGGTAGCAAGAGTTTTAAATTGCTTCCAAATGCGTCCATTAGCCTCTACAGAGCATAAGGACAGACGTCCACAGATGTTCTCATTTTAGTGACTGCGTAACTGCCTGTCTGTTTAGATCAGTAGGAGGTCTCTTTCTGGGTTACATCTTATGTATAAAGGGTAGGTTAGAAACGTCCACTGTTAGATTGATTTAATAGGAAGGAAATGTAAAATAATCAAACACAGTTTAAGAACAGCTAGTATAAAATAGTTATATCTGGTTCTTCTATCCTTATAAATAAAAAAGTGTGTACCAAGCAGTTTCAACCAAACTTGGTACACAGATGACTTACCCTTTGGAAACAAATACTGTGGGGGTAAGAAACCCCTGACATCCTTCGGGAGAGGGTGCGCCTTAAAATGGCTTCTACTGTACAGCACAGTGGACTTGCCATGGTAAGGGCTTCACAGTACTCCACAAGGCGCTCTCTCTCTTTCAACCCTCCAAGGAAATGTCAGGCGATTGGCCAACACTCCAAAAATGAAACACCAGCATAGACAAGAAACTCCTGAGGAGAGAAATAGAAGGCTTGCGATGCTGCATGAGAGACAGTACAACAGCCTGAGTCCCGACTACAGGATTTTCCTGTCTAATACTAGATTGGGATAAATACATACCCAGGCAATGCCAAGTTATCGGCTAGTAATCATTATTGTTTAAAGTCAAGCTCAGCTTACGGCCACAATTGAGTCCCAAACTTATGTCACTAAATGAGACAGTTAAGTGACTTACCCTATTTTATGACCTTTCTTGCACCAGTTGTTAAGCGAATCACTCTAGTTGTTAATCACATAATTAAATGAATCTGGCTTTCCCATTGACTTTGCTTGTCAGAAGGTCACAAAAGGTGGTCACATGACCCCGGGACACTGCAACCGTCATAAATATGAGCCCATTGCCAAGCAGCTGAATTTTCATCACATGACCATGGAGATGCTGCAATGGTTGTAAGTCTGATAAATGGTCCCAAGTCACTTTGAGTGCCGTTGTAATTTCAGTCACTAAAGTTAAGTTGAGGACTACCTGTATTTGTAAGATTTCCAAGTGATTAGGATTGTCTTCTGCTTCCATCACTGCCATCTCATGCTTAATTCTATACTGTTGCATGACTGCTACAAGAAGAATAGAATAGAATTGGAAGGGACCTTGGAGGTCTTTTAGTCCAGCCCCTGCTCAAGTAGGAGAACCTATACTCTAAGTCTCTTCTTGAAAACCTCTAGTGGTAAAGTGTCCACGATTTCTGAAGGCAAGTTATCCCACTGGTTAATTGTCCTCGCTGTTAGGAAGTTTCTCCTTAATTCCAGGTTGCTTCTCTCTTTGATTAGTTTCCATCCATTGTTTCTTGTCCTGCCCTTTGGTGCTTTGGAGAATAATTTCTTTGTGGCAGCCCCTCAAATATTGGAATACTGCTATCATGTCGCCCCTAATTCTTCTTTGAGTGACTGAGTGAAATACAGAAGGTACGAGTAGAAATGGGTTGGTAACTTTTCAGCATGGATATGACCACTTAATCATCTTATTTTTAATATTTATAACCTGTTTTTTTCTCTAGCAGTTAAGATGGGGAAATTCTGTGACTTAGATGGACTAAGACATTGACTGGCCCAAAGTCACCTCGTGAGTATCCATGGCTCCAGTTGGACTTGAACTTCCATGGTCTTCACATAAGACCTATTCTGCCACACAATGGCTCTTTCATTGCTACCTAATGAGCTTCATTTTAAGAAAGAAGCCTCGTCTTGAAGCACACACTCTTAACAACTAATCAGCTTTCCTTTGTGCAAGGAAAAATTACCTCATTTCAAAGAACAGAAGAAAAAAGAATTGTGTAAACTTTGGTGTTTTTTTAAAAAAAAAGCACTTTTCAGAATTCTGATACAGCATAAATTGTCTATAGTCAAACTTAATTAGCTCTATATCCTTAATTGGCTCTTTATTCTTTGGCTCTGTATCCCTTTTTGCTTTTTGAACAGATAGTGTACGAAACAAATTATTATTCAAGGAGACTTTCATCTTGACATCAAGAAGTCCTATCAAGATGATCCGGCATTAACTGATCTCAGAATAGTGTTGGAAGACAGTGCATTAGAAATAAAAAAAAGGAACACTGGGGAACCCATGAATGAGGAGATTCAAAACTGAGCACATAGCAGAGATAACCTTTTCAAAATTGACCATAATCGTTATGTGGCTCTAGCTAAGTTGGGAAACCAGCTTGTATTCTTTCAAGTGCTAGAAAATTGGTCTGTAGTTAGACCCTCATTTATACTTTGGTTTTGTGGTATACTTCCTCTAGAATGGAATAAAACATTTGAAAAGGTAGCATAAGACTGTAGGACAAAACCCTTTGAGAACAAAATTCTGGCAAAATATAGAGATCACTGTTGTGCGAGCAGAGAAGCAAAAACAATTTTGCATTTGTTTTAGCCAACAGTTTTATCAATGTTGACTGAGGGTAATCTATTATGACATGCCTTTACCAAATTATGGATATAAATCTATAAGCAGTGGAGCAATGACTATTTTAATGGCTCTCTTTTAGTCATGTGAGTTCAATAATTGCATTCAACATCAGGTTGCATAGACACGAGGGTCGAAGTTGTATTGTGACATTGCTACACATGTGCCCTTTTGACATACACTTGGTTTGCAGTGCTGTTTGATTTTCAAGCACACTTAATTAGGAATTCACCCTATTGTCTTTCTATGTCCTTATTGTGTCTGCTGTAAAATAGAAATCCATAGAATTTTTATGCATAATATTTGAAATCTGTCTGAAAAGAAACTTGTCTTTCTTTCAAATTATTACCGGCACCACAGCACCTTCAATGGATTTATTTGGCAAGTCTCTGCCAGCAGAAGGAACTCCGATGTCCTAAAACAGGAGTCTCCAATCCCTGGCTGTACTGGGCTGTGGCCTTTTTGGAATTAGGCTGCATGAGCAGCTTGCAGCAACTGGCCAGTGGGCCCCCACTGCTCGTGCAAGTTGATCTCTGTGCATGCCAGCCTGCCACTTGTGCAAGGGTTGTATATTTGCATGCCTGTGCACCAGCCCATCAGTCACCCAGTCCAGTTCCCCCCTTTCTCCCCCCCTCAGCTGGGCCACCCTGTCCTAAATGGTTCCCTATATCTGCATGCTAAGAAGCCTTTCAAGACCTGAGCCGTCCCATCGCATTTTTCTTTCTGCAATGATCGTTTCTTCAGAAAGGTTCGCTTTTGAATATTAAAGATTGCGTGCCCAGGTGAGACCACTATCTGCATCCAGTGCATCTTTGAAGGAAAGACGAAGGAAGTGGCCACTTCCCCTTGTGGGTCTGAGCATGCTTTGATTTAGAGGACGATGACACAGCTATGTAGGGCTGCCACAGTTCCCTGTAGGGGGAAGGAGATGGTATGACCTAGTTGTCAGGTGTGATTGTGCCTCTGTTTCAGAAATACTTGAATGGTTCTGACAGCTGACAGCACCTATCTCGCTGTCTGGGAAAGGTCTTTGTTAGAAAGAGTGTACTACAGACTGAATGCCCTTAAGATGAAGGCTGCATATTTGAGAGAGCCTGATCATCAGCTGGAGGAATGCATCTGGTAAAACTTCTGCAAATATATCATTTGTTCAGTCTTTCATTCTCTGATGCAAGGCTCGGGTATTTGAAGTGGAGACTGGGGGAGAATGGTATTTTCATACCAGCTTTATATCTGGAACTTCTGCTAAATTGCCCATTTTTTTGATGCGCACCTAACTATCCTTTATCTTAATCCATAGAACAGGAGTAAGATACTGGATCTCATCCAAAGAGATCAGCACAAATCATTGCATTAGTCTTTAATATGGTCAGCAGAGATGGTTTTGTTTTGCACCAGCCTCGTACCTCTCTGGACATGCCCAGGAGAACTACTCTACAGTCACTTGGGTCATTTAGGACAGGGGTCTCCAACCTTGGTAACATTAAGCCTGGTGGACTTCAACTCCCAGAATTCCTTTTGCTGGCTGGGGAATTCTGGGAGTTGAAATCCACCAGGCTTAACGTCGCCAAGGATGGAGGCCCCTGATTTAGGAATCATGAGATGAGAGACTTTATGCTTTTTATGCCTTCCAAAAAATGCACACTGGTAGCTTTCATGTTAACTTGTACTGGTTTTGTTGCTTAATAGGAAACTTCTTTCATGGCAACAAAGGCCCGAACTGCCCGTATTAGCTTCTTTCCCTTCCATAGGTCCCAAAACAGATCCTCCTCTGATGCTACTAGCAGCCTGAAATTTGCTTACACTTCTACACTTCAAGTCCTAGGCTTGTAAGGATCTGGAGGAAAGGGTTGCCTAGGGAATGTGCACAGCAGTGGAAGTTCATCCAGTGCTGCCAACCGTAGTAACAACCTAGGCCCCAGGAGGGTAAGTGGTGCGTGCATTCAGCTTGGCTGGGGAGTGACTTCTCAGCAGATGCTAGTGGCAATCTTTTTTGTTGCCTTTTTTTAAAGAAGGCGGTTTATGGGATGGGCAATGGCTAGAACCCAAAGAGTGGTGGGTGCCTGGTCACAGAGGTCGTCTTTGTGGTCAATTTTCTTATTGTCAAGAGAACAGCATGGAATTCAGAAAACGGGAAGAGTTGTTTGCCCAAATAAATAAATCAACAAATACTAAGTACAGATTTTCTCAACGTGCTTGTGTCCACTTGTAATTCACACGTCTGAACTTTGCATTTTTTAACTGCAGCAGCTGTTTCCCTGGTGCAACTTTCTTGGCAGCCCTCAGTCAAGCTACATGGGTGGGAGAGATGCATTTTTGTGGTCCTGTAAGTGCATTATAAAGGACTAGAGTGAAATGACCATTTATGAATTTAGGTTTTGGGGGCTTTTTGACTAAAATAAAATAGGACCACCCCCCCCCCCAAGCCCATAGAGGAGGTTCTACATGGCTCAATTTCAGTGCAGCACTAAAATATGTTTGAACCTTTACAACTGAACACTCTTTAAAAGTATTCTGCACCCAAGAAATCTTATTTGACTTGGCATAGAAAGGCCATTATTCCTGTCAGTGCTTCATAGTTTTTGGAATTAACCTCTGTTTGGTGCAAGTGCAAAGTTGACCACTGATGATTCTCCTGTGATCACCTCCACCGTCCAAAGCAAAACGAAAAATTTGATCCACAATCAAATAAGGTTTCTCAGGGGCAGAAAACCTTTAAAAAGTTGTAAGTGTTCAGACATTCTTTAGTACTGCCCTAGGAATTGTGGAACCTCTATGGGCTTTTTTTATTATTTATTTATTTATTTATTTATTTATTTATTTATTTATTTATTTATTTATTTATTTATTTATTTATTTATTCATTCATTCATTCATTCATTCATTCATTCATTTATTTATTTATTTATTTATTTATTATTTTATTTTATTTCAGACATGCTGCACAGAGAAAAAAAAAGAGTATTTTGGACTGAAACCATGAGCTGGGAATATATACAATTTCAGAGCATCAAGTGAAGAATGCTGAGACTGAAAATTTTCTAATTTCGCAAAAGCATTTTAAAAAGCATGCGTGCATATGCAGGCAGGCCTTTCACTGAGTTTTTGACTCCTGGAGATTGCCAGCACAGCAGGGTCTTTTGGCAGGGTTTTTTTTTTCCCCCGGAGTGGCTTGCCATTGCCTACTTTCTAGGACTGAGACAGAATGATTGGCCCAAGGTCACCCAGCTGGCTTCATACTCAAAGTAGGACTAGAACTCATAGTCACTGGTTTCTAGAGTGATGCTTTAACCCAGGGGTCCCCAAACTTGGCAACTTTAAGATTTGTGGACTTCAACTTCCAGAACTGGAGAATTCTGGGAGTTGAAGTCCACAAATCTTAAAGTTGCCAAGTTTGGAGACTTCAGCTTTAACTACTACACTAAACTGGCCCTCTTTTAAAGGCAGTATTTTTGCCTATATTCCTTGCAATCCCCATCCAAATGGGGGAAGGGGGAAGAGACTGTACTCATATAGCCCATCTTGTTTTGTTACACCATTTTAAATTATTAAGTGTTACACCATCTGAAAAGTTTAACCAAGTGTTATGTTAATAAAATATGGGACATTTATATAAATGGCAACATTAATGTACAGTTAATATAGCAGACATTATCACAATACAGATTTTTGTACAGGTAGCTAAATCAGCAATTTAAAAATTATTTTCCAATATGACAAACTTTGGGGTATTTCCTAACTACTTCATGACAAATCTTACATTTTTCTGTGATCTGGAGGATATGAGGAGCTTGTTTTGTTTTGCGGATCCAGATTTTTAAAAAATGAAAGATTTATAGCTTATTATTTTTAATATGTAAGTAAGAGTTGAAATGTGTAGGTAATTCATACAGTTCTCATGTTTTGATTCCTCTCCACCTATCTCACTTCTTTCTTGATCCATTTATAAATATTTTAGGTATTGCCTTTGTATCATGTGACTTACATGCATTATGGAAACGTACCAAACTCTTTAGGCACAGATTGTAACTGATAAAGAAGTAAGATACCCAAGAAAAATAATTTTTCCTCAGTTAGTTTACCTAACACCCCTGGCTCAGTCACAATTATGGCTTGTGTTATTGCTGAACTGCTTCAATCTTTATATCCTTAAACCAAATGTAATATTTGTAAGCATGGTTCATTCTGTAATGAATGCTTTTCTCTCTGCTAAAAATGAAGATATTTATGGTGAGGACATTAAACTCCCAAATAGATAATTATGGAGAAAGCCTCTCTTGCTTCTGATATGATTCACCTACACTAGCTGAAATCCAGTTTAGTCAGTCAGCATGCTGTCCCATGCAGCAAATGGTGCAGTAGCAGTATTTAAATGTGGCTCTCATTTGAAATCATACGATTCAGGCTGCATGTGTAGTCTGCATGGAGCTTAATTATTGCTTGCAACTTCCAGTCCCAAAAATGATATGCACAAATATACAATCTTTCTATACAGGGATCCCTTTAGTCGGAATTGGCTAGTCATATTTCTATGTGTGATGCACATAATTCACAGGGGGATGGTGGTCCAGATCATAAGTACCAGATCAGGCATTTCAGGCAGTTTTTGCTGTAATATAGCATTGACAAAGCAAGCCCCAACCTTTATATACACTATATTGCAGAAATGAGAGAAATTCTATCTGTAACAACCAGTATCGTAGATACCACAGTGTGATGGTCTTAGCGATAATAATTTGCACACAGACGTGGGTAGCTGTAAATATTAGGGATACCGGGTTATGTTTTTTTAAATACAAAAATGGACAGCCAGAGCTAGTTAAAAACTGAGGCCAAAATAACCTAGAATCTGTTACGATGCAGCATATTATTGTATCTTCAAAACTAGCTTTTTTTTTAGCTTTAGCATCTACTGAACCTGCATGTCTCAGTGGACAAAGCAAAAGCCAGATGTTTACAGTATGGCACTCTGGTGGAATCAGGTAGCCCAATATTAGACAGTTTGGGTAGCCAAAGTTGAGAGAAATTGGAATTTCTACATTCATAGCCATCTTTTAAACAGTCCGCCCTCCAGCGAAATGCCAACTATGGTTTGTGCATTCTTCTAAGCAATCTTTTGGACACTTAGAAGTGAATTTCCCCCTGAGTTCTCCTTTGTGATGCGTACCAAGCAGAATAGCAGCATCCCATCTCAGATTCTGCTCATCCATTTTCAGGTAAAACTGTTGTGGCATGTGCAGTTATTTTTCTTGCATTTGGATAAGTTTGCTGAGGTGGTAGAAGAGGCACTGTCTTCAAAAGCTGGACGAAGCAACCACAATGGGGCCAAGATCCCATTTCAGTGCAGTTCAATGAACAGGTGCTTTCCTTAATAGCAGGGCTGCGGATCTTAGCAATTACACTCTTGAAGTTACATAAACGGAATGAAGTCTGCTGGCCAAAGTGGACTGCAAATCCTGGAGGGGATCCAGGCCTTGAACCCTACTGTTCCTGCCATAGATGAGCTGCCTGAACGATTCCTGCTGCACCAGGGAATTCATATGCTTGAGAAAAAAGCCTTCGCAAAAAGAGGCCAGCTCTGGGGCATTATGGATCTATAAAAGACAAAGGGAAGCTGTGATAAAATACATATTAGGCAGCTGTCAATTATCCCTCCCTCCTCCCTCCTCCCTCCAAAGACAATAGCAAATGCCTGAGAACATTTTCATTCTGTGGTTTAAAAGGTACCTCTATTTGTGTGTGTGTGTGTGTGTGTGTGTGTGTGTCCACCCACTTTCTCTGTGGCTATTCCACAGGGATATTTTAAAGTGGTTAAAATCCCCCTCACCTTTAAACCCTCTTTTTCCCTGCTATTTGTTCAGCCAAAGTAAAGGAAGTATTAAAAGGGAATTAGCAACTGGTCAGTGAAACTGCCAGGCTAATATAGGCAGTACTTGTTTAGCAACTATTCACAGGTAACAATAGGGATGAAAAAGCAACTTTAAAACCAATTCTCACAATTGATGACCTTCACGGGGCAAAGGACAGCTGAAGGAAGTTCATAAAACAGAGTCACGGTTTCACTTAGCAACTACTTTGCTTAACAGATAACAGAGTTGCCGGCCCAACCAATTGGGGCTGTTAAACAAGGATTACCTGCACCTGTTTGGTTATGGGACACTGCAATTAATGTGGCAGAATAAAGAGCAGGTTCCAGTTTTAACAGTCAAGCAAATTTGAGGCATGTAAGATGGGTCTTATGAAGGAAAGGAATTATTGAAGTAAAGCCAGGGGTGGGATTCTACCAGTTTGGACTGATTCAGGTGTGCTGGTAGTTTCAGTGAGTTCCGGTGCTTTATTTCATTTTTTTAGAGCACAGCTGATTCACGTGGCAGAGAGGTTTGCCATGCCTCAGCTGTTTTATTCACAGGGGCTGCAGTAGAAGTTAAGTATTTGAGCTGAAAATTAGCTTTTCTAAATGCTGTGCGAACCGGTTGTTACACCGGTTGAATCGCACCACTGAGTAAATTCAAGTGGGAGAAGTGGTTCTCAAGCCTGGGTTCCTCATATTCAGCTGCCACCCATGGAATTGTTTATTTTGCAATACTTGGTTTTCCCACATAGATTGGAGAATCTTTCCTAATGCTGTCCTTCTATAAGACCTCTTTCTTGGTTTCCAGCTTCTGATGTGTTTAAGGCCATTTTTCTAATTCCTAAGATTTGGCATCTTATACATGGAAGTTGACGAAAATGTCACCTTTACCTTGGCATATTTATAGATGTGAACACAGCTTTCAGTATTGATGGTCTGAGCACACAGTATCTCACAGTAGCGCTGGAGGCCATCCAACTGGAATAAACTTGCAGCTGAGAGCAACTGGCCAGGATGAAACAGAAGAAATTATTTTAACATTCTGTTCATTCCATTCACATGCAATATTTCTAGGTCACCCCTGAGCTGAAGTCCTTTGGGTGACATGCCCCCCCCCCCAAAAAATGCTTAAAATGTAACACACCTTAAAAATGAAAAATATCAGTGTGTATTTAAAAAATAATAAATGAATTTTTAGAACTACTGGTAAACATTTACCAGGAATTGAAGAAAATGCAGAAGAAGCCTCACTGTCTTATTTATTGTAATCTCACTTGAAAGAGGCCTTTCAAAAGGATGTCAATGTTCATGTAGGAATACAAGAGAGGAGAAATCTTGCAGCCCTATAAATTTTGGGGACTATTTTGAAAGTTGCCTTTGCACAATAGCTTTTGTCCTGATTTGTCAATTCAAACTGTTAAAGGCATCTGAATCACAAGAGTCACATTAGTAATCATGAAGGATTAAGCAATACCTCCAAACTGCATTTTTTCAGAAAATTTGGAATGCTTAGTTGAGGAATAATATACCCTAATAATGCCTCTGTCCAGGGTCGCTGGGAAAGGAAGCTTTCTATATGATAACAGTTTCTTTCAGATCAACATGAAATCTTAGATATGCTCACATTTGTGTGAGCATATCTGTATGTGGATGTGGTTTGTCACTGCTGCCTTTTGGGCTATTTTTTCACCTTTCCATTGCAGCCCTATAATTTTTGCATGGTCCTTCATGTAAGTGTCTGCATAGTTCTATTATAATTCATTGTCCTTAATTTTTCAAGGCAAACAAAGGCTAGTCAGTGCTATAAGTTATTAAAAACATCCAGTCTGAAAGGTCACCAATATTGTTATTTATTTATTTCCTGCATTATTTTTATGAACAATTTAAGCAAATGTACACAATATTCCTTTTCCCCACAACAATCCTGTGAGGTGCATTGGGTGGGCTGAGAAAGAATAACTGGCCCAAAGTCACCCAGATAGCTTTCATGCCTAAGGCAAGACTAGAACTCACAATCTCCTGGTTTCTAGTCTGGTGCCTTAACTATCTACAGTAACCATCACCTTCTTGATACTATGTGTAAAACAATTCCAATCTTCCAACAAGCATAAAAATATTCCATTATAACTAGTAATCCCAGAGATATTACAAAGATATTGCAATGGTGTGATGGCTGCATTTTGTATGTATGTGAAACTGCAGTTTAACTAAGGTCTTCAAGCTGTAATTGTGTTGCTCAACCACAAGTCCCAAGATCTTACGTCCACACCTACGTGCCTGACTCAGAGGTCTCATCCTTGTTGCTTATCTCAGCATGATGAAGACTAACTTCCTTATCTTTTTTCTCAAGGTTATTTCTACTTGATTATTCCCAATATCTGTCATTATCTTAGCCTTGGTGCTTATCTTTAATCCTCTCTGTTTTGCACTTTACTTTTTATAATACTCCTGTTAACATCAAAACTGCCAGAGCTCAGATTGTTCCTCTTTTTTCTTGACTACTGCACCATTTTCTTCTTTTTGACTGTCCCACACGTAGTTCAGTACTATAGGCTATCTCCAAACAAATCAACAGCTCCATCACTTGCAGTAATGAATGGCTTGAGATAACCATTTCAAACTTTAGCAAGTTAGAGAAAGCTGAAGTAGACGAAAAGCAATATTCTTTCACACATCAATTTATAACCTGTTTTTTTTTTTTTACCCAGAGAATCTCTCTGGACACGCATTGATGTAGTTTATTCAATATACATTTCTGAAAATCAGCCTAGAATATTTTCATCATTTTCCCATCAATCAAAGGAATGTTTGTGCTGTTTTGATTTGCACACAGATTGGATAAACAGTTTTAACTCTAGAATTCATTTACTCAATGTGCAGATAAGTGTTCCTGCAATTAGCACCAGTTTGGTAATGAAGACACATTAGACATATGTTAAAAGTCAATGAGAGGCAAATGCTCACCTCGAGGATATCAGCTATGGGGATTTCCATGGCTTCCGTTCCTCCATAATATAAATACTGCATCAGCATCTAAAAGAAGAAAGGTAGAGCATTAGAAAGTCTGTAACAGGAACCTACAGAAACCTTCTGTTAGGGATAACATTGTTCACCCTAACTGTTTTAGGTGAAATACTA
>BLBF01000005.1:68323561-68354323 GCA_015471245.1 Laticauda colubrina | reverse complement strand
AGCTTCCTTCGGGTATTATCCCACGTCATTGTAGTTCTGTTAAAGTTGTAGCAACGTTTCAGCAGAATCTCATCTGCCATTCTCAGGCTTGGTGTCATTCTTCATGTTAGGTACTTGTTTATTAATGAGGGCAGGTTTCCAAATGGTTGGTAGGCGGGAGGTATCATGAAGAATGACACAATTGAATTAGGCTGCAGAAATGTCCTGGCAAAACTACTGATTCTATCATGTGATACCCAATAAATGAAAAAATAAAGGAGAGACCATTATTCTCTGAGCTTGCACTTTTGCAATGTTATTGAACCATCCAGAGGCCTTTCATCAGGGGTGGGATTCTACCAGTTCGCACCTATTCACTAGAACTGGTTGTTAACATTCTAAGCAGTTTGGAGAACCAGTTGCTAGAAGAAATTACTGGCCTAATCCTGTAAGGAAGGCAGGAAGGAAACATTTTGGTGTTGCTTACAGAAACTGCCTCTCCGTTAACCCTTATTACATGCTTGGCAGGACTAGACTTCCTGTCTCAGGAACTTCTCTGGAGTTTTTTTCCCCTCCTTTGCTGGTACTTTGCTTGTGTGGAATGGCCATTCAAAATTACAGTGGCACTGAAAAAAGTGACTGATGACCATTTTTCACATTTACGACTGTTGCAGCATTCCCAGAGAGGCCAGGCGAGGAGATGCATGCCTCGATGTGAGTGATATTGAGTTGGCCACTCCCAGCCAATAACATGACCACCAAGCCATGCCCACCCAGTCACATGAACATCAAACCACTCCCACCAACTAAGCCACACCCACAGAACCGGTTGTTAAAAAATTGAATCCCACCCCTGCCTTTCATAATGTCTTGTGAAAGAACCCAAGCAAATCCCTTGCTCCAGATGCTGATAGAAAGCACAGAAGGAAAAAGAGGTGGCACCTCTTCACTTATCATCCATGGTGCACACCTGTCTATACTTACCAACCTATGTCTATGATTTACCTATGTCCATGAGCAGCAGCATGGCTGAAACAGTTCATGTCTTCATGAAGTGATGAGGAGATCCCATTGGCCTCCAGCATACTCAGAAGGGGATCAGCTCCTCGGCTCAGCAGCAAACTGACCAGCTCATAGTTGCCTAGAAATGCAAGAGTTGTATTGATGGGTTTTTGTAGAGTTGTAAGATAGCAGTTAATCCTTCCCTTCTTCCCTTCCCTTCCTCCCTTCCTTTCCCTCCCTTCCTCTTCTTCCCTCTAATTTGTAATAGTGATCCTGTAAATTTGATAAGATGTGGGGATCAAATCTCCCTGTGCATATACAATAATATGCAAAAGTTTGTGGGGATTTATATACATACTATAATTTTCTATTATCGTTTCCACTCCACAAAAAGGGAACAAAAATCATGTCAAGAGGATCTATGTGCATACACTAGAATCACATATTATCTTGTGTACATATAATAAGTACATTTCATCAATTAATAATCCTACATAGTCTCAGTGCCCCACTGCAAACAGTCTGTCAGGAATTGCATGACTATATTAAATAAAAAAATATTTGGCACCTCTGAAAATATCGTTTCTTTCAAATTTGACACTTCATAGTCAGACTGAAACTCAAAGGAGGCAATTGTTTTAAGATTATGTACCTACTCCAATATTTCTCAACTTCAACAAATTTAAGGTATGAAAACTTTAAGTCCCAGAATTCCACAGTCAGCCAACATTGGGAGATGAAATTGCTGACGTGGAGAAATCTCTAAATGTTATTAGGATGAAAATGCAACACTTGCTGAGACTTGCCTGCTGCTGAGGCCAGTTGAAGTGGTGTCTCAGCATAGTTGTCTTCTCCACTGTTCACAGCAGAACCTTCAACATGGGCCCCCGCATCCAGCAGCAACTGTGAAAAACAACAAGGAATTTGAAGAAGAAATTCAAGCAGAGAGACTGCTAATCATGCAAACTATGGTACTTTCCTTGGTTGCCGTTGTGGTAAGACCTACACTAAGGTGACCAGATGTGGACTGCAACACATCTGTAAGCCTCTGCTACTCACTAGTGGTTATCTGGAATTTTGCAGACCAGATCTGATAGACCTAACATACATCACTTTTGGAATTTAATTTACCAACTGTAAAAATTTCTCTCTTTGTCTGTTTTTTAAAGCTCTGGTAATTTTCAAAGAGACAATGTCAGATGCATGAAAACAACATTTCCAGCTATTTCTGAAAAAGTTGCAGATATGGAAAATCATTTGGAAATATGCTTAGAATTCAGAATTGTTCCTAAATTATTGTATCTATTTTGGGATTCATGGCATTTGACTGTTTCTGTCTTCTCAAATCTCACTAGTTGAGCACCATTCCATAAAGCTATTTGGATGGATTCTCTTCCAATCAGTCTATTATAATAAGATATGTAACTGAAAAGAACAGCCTGCACCTGTTTTTGTCCTCCTCCATCTCAATCCCTTCTGTTTTGTGTCCCTTGTCTTTTGAACTGTCTGAGGCAGAGGCTGCTCTACTACTTATATATGTATAGCACTTTGGCTTGAGAGAAGTGCTTGCATGAGGATGCCCATAGAGAGCTTTGTATCTGTACCCACAACATTTTCACAAGGTCTCCAGACCTGTACCCCTTTCCCCATTTTTCCAAGCTAAGCAATTTCTGATTTCTTTTACAAGGAATTAAAGACAACTTTCTACTTCCTTCTACCTAAAACTGCTTTGAGAAGGGAAGGTTGGTTTATGTACATACCTGGCTTTTCATCCACAATAGTGCAAGGTTGTATAGATTTTGCGTGCAGTTCCCTGTGTCTATGTGAAATAAGTGTCTGAAGATTGTATGTTTTGTGTGCCTGGAGACAGTTCTACATTTCGGCGTATACACAAATGTATGCCAATAAATGTGCCTGACCAGGTACCTTGGCACATTATGTACCTTCCAGCTTGCAAACATTGTCTACCCCAGTGAAAATATCCAAAAATAAATGAGTATGAAAGGAATGCTTTGTTTCTGGAATAATTAGTGGTGCTACCTCTCTCCTAAATTTGCATTTATGAATTGTTGCTAGTGTTAACCCTGAAGCTTTCAGTTTCTCTGGAAAAATCTGAGAAAGGCATTTTATTATTTGTATCCATCTGATTATTTTTACAAGTATATGAAGGTGAGAAGCATGTTGAATATCGCATCCTCTTCTTATTTTCCTTACAACAATAACTCTGGTGTGTATGTGTGAGGTGGCTGAGAGACAATGAGTGGGCCAAGGTCAGTTATTGGATAAAATATACGACCAGCCCCAAAATGCCTTTGATGGCTAAGGGACTAGATCGTTGAGTCTCCTGTTGGCTAGTAAGGTTCATTAGCTTAATCACTAGACCAAGATGGCTCTCATTGCTAGTGAGAACAAATATACTTCTAAATAGAGGCATATTCAGCAGCAAATGCAGACTAGTGCCTTCCAAACATATTGAAGCAATTGACAAAATCCCAGGCAGCATGGATTTTCATCTTGTTAGTGATGTGTTATGGATCTCTGATCACATTCTTTTCAGGTTGCATGTGAAACTTTGACAACTTGTCTTTTGCTGACCTGTACGACTGAGATATGGCCATGTAATACAGCAAAAGTGAGCGCAGTCCAGTGTCGGCTATCAGGATGAACTGATGGGTATCGAGATGAACTTCCAGGTACCTGGGAAAAAGGGAGAAATGTTTATTGGTTGCAATTCTTCTTGTTGTTAAGCTCCTAAAGTGCATTTGAAAATAGCACAACCCTGATAAATTGCAATTCTTGGAATCTGTAGGCTGACATAACTCTGAAAATTCTGCCAATACCAATCGGTGTGTTTAATTCTTTAGACTGGTTGGTTGGTTTCTTGGTTTAAAATACATCTGCTAGTTTTCTTTAAAGGTTGTAGGCTGTTCTTGCAGAGGGAAAAGAATGTATTCTTTCAATTTCTGCTTTCCCTTGCATTGTAATTAACCTATGGCAGGTATTGTTGCTGTAGAATCCATAAATACCACTACCACCATCATTTCTAAAAAGAAAGAAATTTATCTCCAAATCTGTTCAGCAAATATATTATACCAACCTCAAAATACAATATTTCACTTTGCAATTCTTAAATAAGAATCCACACCCATTTACCTATTTCCCTTTCTGCAGCTGATTTTCACTTACTGGTATATCCAGATTTGCTCCAGCATCAATCAGCATCTGCACCATGGCTTCATCTCCAGCAGAACAGGCATACATGAGTGGAGTCATACCCTTTAAGAACAATGTACCCAGCCAGTTATTTTATTTCCAAAAAGCAAAGATTACAAACAAAATGTTTGGTTCTATATATTCTATATATGCACATTTGTTTCCTTACACTTTATAATACATGTGTGTAATCCATATATGATATACTTTGGCAAAAATATTTTTCTTCTTATAAACAGTGGAAGTTGACTAGGCACGGAATTGATTTCAGTGTGAGAATTTATATTGATTCTCCTGTAGAAATGCTTAAAGGTTGCACATGATTCTTTTGCTTCTCTTTTTTGTCTGTGAGACATAAAATGAATGCATTCACACAACACATGAAAGCATAAACACAGGTTAATAACAGAAAATTCCTATGTCAACATAACACAGTGTGTTATGAACTGGCCTCAGAGGTAGGCAGAAATGCGTTCCAGAAGACATGCTATGAAACACTGAAACAATATTGGTTTATAGCTACTGTATTTGTTTTACAAATTTACTTTGTCTATAAAACTTTATAATGCCTTAATGATATCGGTTAGATTAATGAAGCATCTGAAATTCTTGTATTTCCTCTTATAAATTTAGTTACTGCCTTCTATTGACTGAAGTCTCCAATAACAGGATGATGCTTCAACATTTTTAATGAAAAGGAAAAGAAACACACAGACATCCAATAACTAGAGTCAGTTAAGAACTCCTGGTACTGAATGATGCAGAATATTAGAGTAGCCCTGAGTCAACCTGTGGTAAAAAGGTTTACATGCTGATTTTGAGAAGAGTATAAGTTTATATGATTGCAATAACCTGGACTTCGGATTTTAATCTTGCTCATCTATATTATGAATGTTATTGAAATGATTTTTTATTTACCTGATCATCCATTATATTAACACCTTCAGGTCCTAGGGCTTCTATAGCTTGGTTAATCAGATCAGTCCTTCCACAGTTCAACATTCGAAACCCCAGATCCTGCTGGAATTTTTCAGTAGCAGCCTTTGCATCCATTCGCCGGAAGGAACTAAAGCAACATTCTGGCCTGTGGGACAATACAACCACAGTTTATTATTATTGTTATTAATATTACAGCTAGGGTCCTGTATCCCAGCATGTTGTGATCTTGAGTTCACTAAGGCAGAAACAGATATAACAAAAGACCTAGAATTATTTCTACTTCATATCATTCCTGCTAAAGTATTTGTCTTCCTCACTGTTAATCTGAGGACTGTTTTACATTTAATATGGCAGAAATCTGAGGTGGCATAAAGGATTGTAGAATTACAGACTTCAGATAAAGATATATTTCTAAATGATATTTCTAACTCAAATTTCCTACAAACAGACAATTCCTCTTGCAGGCTGAAAAGTTACAATCCTATCATTCATGCTCATCTCACTTGACCATGGGTAGATCAGACCTAAGACAAATGCTTTGTTAACAGATGACCTTGTCTTCAACTCATCCCACTACGCAGGGACTTATTCATTTAGTTAGAGAATTTATATGGCTGTCACTCTCAGTGATTCTGGCAGCTTACCAAAAATAAAAGCCCAATACGCTAATACCGTATTTTCTGCACTATAAGGCGCACCATATTATAAGGCGCAGCCTCAATTACGGGGTCTATTTCTGTACTTAACCCATACATAAGGTGCACCACATAAGATGCATGCTAAAACATACAGTCTACAAAAAAAAAAAGGTAACGGAAGCAAAACATCGAGTTTATTTGAACTTCATTCTACTATTTAACAATACACTCACATTATTTTTTTAATCAATCTTCTCCCACAAATCCATCAAAGTCCTCATCTTCTGTGCCTGAATTGAACAGCTGGGCAATTTTGCCATCAAACATGTCGTGTTCCCTCTCATCATTGTCAGAGTCAGTCTCGTTGCCAGGTGGCTGTTCAGCAATTATGCCAGGTTTTGCGAAAGCTCAGACAACAGTTAAAGCAGATACCTTAGCCCAGGCATTCACAATCCATTCACATATGATGGCATAACTCGCCCGGCGCTGCCTCCCAGTCTTAGTAAAGGTGTGTTCGCCATCTGTCATCCATCGCTCCCACGCCGCTCGCAACTTCACTTTGAACGCCCTGTTTACACCAATGTCCAGCGGTTGGAGTTGTTTTGTTAATCCTCCCGGAATGATGGCAAGCTCCGAATTCATTTGCTTTACTTGGTTTTTCACAGTAGCAGTGAGATGGGCGCGCATGGAGTCGCAGATCAACAGGGACGGTGATGCGTGGAAAAAACCATCCAGTCTCTTTATATACACCTCTCTCAGCCACTCTCTCATTTTGTCATCGTCCATCCAGCCCTTTTGATTGGCCTTAACAATGACTCCAGCTGGAAACTTTTCTTTTGGCAGCGTCTTCCTCTTAAAAATGACCATAGGTGGTAGCTTCTGTCCATTACCATGGCAACCAAGTACAACAGTGAAAGCCGACTTCTCATGCCCCGTGGTTCATATCGATACCGTGCTGGTCCCCTTTTTCTCCACAGTATGGTTCACGGGGATGTCAAATGTGAGGGGGACCTCGTCCATGTTGGTGATGTGGTTGGGCTGGATCTTTTTGTCTGCAATCTTGTTACTGCAGTAGGTGCGGAAGATGGCCAGCTTTTCTTTGTAATCCGCTGGCAGTTGCTGTGCCATGGTAGTCCTTGCGCGGATGGAGAGATGATGCCTTTTCATAAAACAAAAACACCAAGACGGACCTCCTTGAAAGTGTTCGATCTTCATGTCTTGTGCTATTGTTATTGCCTTCAGTCGAATGGTGACTGTAGAGACGCTTCTCCCGGCTGTTCTTTGTTCAATAATCCATTGTTCAAGTTGGTCTTCTAACTGTGGCCACCTTGCTTTGTTCCCGCGGAAACTCTGTTTTGTCTTCTTAACTTGACGCAGTTCATTTTCTTGCTTCCTCCACTTCCGAACCATAGATTCATTGATGAATTCTTTCGCAGCTGTTCTATTCCCATTTACAACCGCGTAACTGATAACCTGTAGTTTGAATTGTGCCTCATAAGCATGTCTCTTCACTGGTGCCATTTTCGGGGGTCCTTAGACAAACAAATGTTGTTTTGCAGAGGCATGGCGGAGATACTGGCAAGCGTACCGGTACGTACTGTACCTATTTAGTTATGCGTACGTACTGCACGTATTACTTAATGTTCTCTGATTGGTTTATTGCTGCCAGCGTACGTAGTATATGTATTACGTCCCAGTGTCAGCAGGAAATGGTCCAACAGTCAATCAAGCGGAGCGCTTACCAAAGTAGCACAGCAACATTTTAACAGATTTTGGAACTCAGTGCACACACAAGGTGCACCAGATTATAAGGCGCACGGCCGATTTTTGAGAAAATTTACGGCTCTTAGGTGCGCCTTATAGTCCGAAAAATACGGTACCTTAACTCTAACTCCCAGGCAATGAAAAAAATCAATTTAACAAGCCACTTGATGGGCTCCTTCCCACTCTGGGATCCCCAAGACAAACCAGGTTCCCAAGGCCTTGAGAAAGAGCAAAAAGTGGGAGCCGGTCTAATTTCCATGTATATAATGTTCTAAAAGGAATGAGCCACCAGGAGAAGGGATCATCAGGTGAATGCTCTATAGCATCTCCAGAAGGTTTCTTATCATGTAGATGCTACAGCACATATTACAAAAAGATTAGGATCCTATTGTTCCTATTGTCCATTTGAAGCCACTGTGACCATATCTACCCCTTTGGTCCTTAACCATTATTTTTCAATCTTTTGGCAACAGGAAAATACAACTGTGTCAGACACCCATTTTATTTACCAGATTTGGCAAGTAACTGTGCAGCTGCCAGGCTGGGTGAGATAGCAAGAGAAGTATTTGTGCATTGAGTGAGTCTGTATGCATGTGTGTATGTGTGCATGTGAGCATGGGGAAGGGCTCTTGAGGCACAAGTTCTTCTATGTTACTGAGTTTTTCTATGCAGTTGCAAAGAACTGTCCAGAAAAAGGAAATGGAAAGAAAATTGCTCCGTAGGCATCGGTTGTCAGATTGAAACTACAGATCGATTAGTAGGAGTTGATCTACATGGTTGGGTATGAGCAATTTTTACTTGTGTCCACAGGCTTCTGGAAGACAATGGGCATTGTTTCAATGCCCAGGCAGAATAAGGGTTGGAAGTGCAGTCAGCACATTTTAATGTCAACCTACAGTTGTCTCCCATATTGGTGAATTAACTTTAATCTTGTTGTGTGGTTGTCTCCCAATAGGTCATTTATATGGACAGTTTAGCAGATTCATTTGGCGCTTTCTTCTGTATGTGTAAACATTTGGTCCTTTCCCCCCACTGAGATTATCAAAGCTTTTCTTTCTCTGAACAAATAGGGTACTTATATTTTAATTGTTGGTGTTGCATATGACTAATTTTGTTTTTGATTGCATCAGATAAAGCAGCTGAGATTAGGAAAACAATATGGAGTACTGCTGCCAAGAGAAGCAGATTGGGAAATTCCAATGTGTGACTTTTGTTTATTCTAAACTTTTGACAGAAATCCATTTGTTTCTTAAAAAGCATTTACTTAGATTCAGCACTTTTGGAAATGCTAGACTGAAAGACTTGGAAGAAAGAAATTTTGCAATGTTAGCCCATTTCTGAGCAGTTAAAGAAAAATGATAATATTCTGTTCAATGAATTTAATTTAACAATCTTAAAATTTAATTTATTTATTTGTTTGATATTGATGCCACCTGACTGCAATTGACTCTTCAATAAAAAACACTGTTCCACTTCAATGCATTTTTCTTCTTAAAATAACTACTTTTGATAGTTTTTCAGAGATCCTTGAGAGTTGAATTGAAGCCATACAGGATTATGAAAGAGTTAAAGATTTTAACTGAAACCTTTCATGCCAAAATATACTTAGGTACAGTAATACTCCAAAGTGAGTATTCATAAACTAAAGTTAGTCTCATCCTCAAAATAATTGCCTATAAATATTGAGATTTTGAAGTGGTATAAATATCGAGATTTTCAAGTGGTATTTTAAGATTAATATGATAAACATATGACACCAAGACATCAAACAATGATGGCAAAACTGGCAGAATATATAACAACTGGACTGTAGAAGAACTGATTGCTATTAGTTTATACAATCTGTACTAGAACACTCCATGCCGTAATATTGAAGGTTCTTCAAAGAACAGCAGAACATCTTAAGAAGAGCTGTACTGAATAACATGGAAGGCCCAACTAACACAGCTTTTTGTCTCCACAATGGTCAACCACAATGGTCAACCTAGCAACCACTACGATGCTAGTATCCAAGTATCCTAGCAATCGTGAATAATCATGGATCTGTAACTCCACAGATATTAATTAAACCTTTATTGGAGAGTGGTGTAAAATTAAGGTTTTTGGGGGGAAGGAAAGACAGAAATAAATTAAAGCTTTTCTTGGAAAATTAAGCCTTTTTCAATGAATTATTACTATTTTTTTTGGAGGGAAGAGGGAAATGAAACATTTTTTGAGGGAGGAGGGAAATAAACGGGTGGGGTTTTTTGGTGGGGGGGAGGAAGCACTCCTTTGTACACTGGAGGGCCTGGAGCAAATTGGCTACCATTTACAAGGCTGTCATGGGCAAAATATGATTTTATGATTCATATTTGATTTATATGATTTATATGATTATATGATTTATATGATTTATATTTATATGATTCATGTAGGTATCCAGTCATAATATGACTGGCAGCCTCTGACGGTTGACAGTGCAATTCACATTGCACTGGAAAAGAGCAAAGGGATGATTAGGGGACTGGAGGCTAAAACATATGAAGAACGGTTGCAGGAACTAGGTATTGCTAGCCTTGTGAAAAGAAGGACTAAGGGGACATGATAGTAGTGTGACCCCCTTGAGGGGCTGCCACAAAGAAAATGAGGTCAAACTATTTTGCAAAGCACCTGAATGGATGGAAACTAATCAAGAAGAAAAGCAACTTAGAAATAACGAGAAATTTCCCAGTGGGGAGGACAATTAACCAGTGGAACAGCTTGTCTTCAGAAGTTGTGGTTGCTTATCACTGGAGGCTTTTAAGAAGATTAGACAACTACTTGCCTGGAATGGTATAGGATGTTCTGTTTGAGCAAGAGTTTGGAGTAGAAGAGGTCTCTTCCAATTCTTGTTATTCTGTTGTTGTGTTTTACTGTTCATGAATTTGGCCAAACAATTTTAAAAATCAGTAGCCGCTGATTCATTTTGTGGAAATGGATTTTATAGTTTTAATTATCCGTAAGTTTCTCCAGACATTCTTACCATTCTGCTTAATATATAACCCCCTTGTGAGGTACGTTGGCTGAAAGTAAGCTAAGTAAAATCAATAAGTTAAAGAAAGCATACAGAGCATGGCTTCATGAATTGCTTACAAATTGCCTGACAAAAAGGGCATATTTACTTTCTCCTGCGTAACAAACTAATAGGCTATGAACGTTTGTTTCTGCTTTGTGTGAGTGTGTCCCCTGAGAAGTATTGAGAAGGTTGCACATTCTGCACTGGGTCATGTGACCAGAAAAATGGGGGTTTAAAGTAGAACAGCAGCATTTCTAAGTTACTGTTTCTAGCTGCTTCTCTTAACATATAGTAATGCACTGGGGGATATGTTTTTTTTTCCTGGATTTCTTTTCTCTGCATTGCCAATCAAATCCAGCCTATTAAAAAAACTACGCACAATCATTGTTTTGCATGCTTCTGTCATAGATAATTTGTCCTGTCCTGTTCTGATTTGTGGGAGTTTTCCTCTTCGTAAACAGATAGCCAGAGGGCAGATGGTACCAAGCTCTTTGATATAATTTCCTTCCAATATTCTGTTGGATTAGAAAGAATAAAAATATTTGTCCTGATGCAGACTCTTCAGGACGATAGTGGTTATGTCCATACATTGCAAGAACTATTCACTTAATCCTATTCTCTGCTTTCTGTTATTTAATCTTTACCAATCTTTTCTTATTTATGACTGCTCTATTTGCTCTATTTTGCTCTAAACAATTTGCTCTAGTTTTTTTATATTTGGTCAAAACGTCTTCAAAATCCAAGCTAACTATTCTTTCAAGATCATTCCTCTGTACATTTGTTATACTCTGAAAAAAAACTCTAGAGGTTATTGTAGCCTAATTTTATCTCACAGAAGCTATTTGATGCTCTTTCTATGTGCCTGATCATTTCACCTTTAAAAATACCGTCCTTCAGTTTTCTTGAACAAACTGTGATTTACCTTGTAGTCACATGTAGTCACTCACAATACCTCCAAGGAGGAGCTTGTCCCATTAGATTATTATTATTATTGGTTTGGTAGTTTTGTTTTAATTGCCAAAAAAATGCTAAAGTTTGTAAATCTTATGTGCCCTTCAGAAATAACACCCGTGTTTCTCCAAAAATAAGATCTGGTTTTATTTTCTTATGGGTGCTAGGGCTTATTTTCAGGGATATCTTATTTCATTTGAGTCCCTCTGCTGTGAGGCGGTGGGGTGGAGCTCCTCATGTGCCCCACACAGACTTACCTCAGGGCTCCTGCAGCCAGGCTACCTATGCCCCAACACCTGCCTCACGTCATGGCCATGGCACTGGCGTGTCGCACAGTTTCCTGCTCTGTTGCAGACACAAGAAAGCAGAAGTAGGCTGGAGGTCAGGGTTTTTGCTGGATGGGGCTATCGGAGATACCACTGCAAGGTGAGGCAGTTGTCAAGAGTGTGGATGGACTGGCTGCAGTGGCCCTGAGGTAAGCTGGTGCAGGGTGCATAGGGCAGCTCCATCTGCCCTCCTTGCCTCATGGCCACGACACCAGCACATTGGTCAGCCTCCTGCTCTGGTGCCGTGTCAGTGCTGGAAGAAGTGGGCTGATGGTCATGTAGCAGGCTCCTGCTGCACATGACTGCTGGTGCTGCCACCGTGAAGCAGTTATTGGAGCATGGATGACTGGCTGTGGGGACCCTGAGATAAGTTGATGTATGTGTGAGGCAGCTCCACCCCTCCTCACCTCACCTCATGCCGATGGCACTGCAAGCAACCAGACAGATCGGGCAGGCATTTAAGTAGGGCTTATTTTGAGGGTAGGGCTTGTATTGGGTGCATGTGCAGAAAACTTGCTAGGTCTTATTTTCAGGGAAACATGGTACTGACATAGATGGCTTTCTCATTGTGAACAAATCAGTCTTCTGGCATGTGTACATAAAATGTGTTTAAAAACAGCAGCCTTAATTTGAATATATTATGATTAAATGTAGGTAGAATATTAAATGTATACAACCTACTTCAACTGCCGAGGTTCACAGTCCAACCCAGGTAATAGCAGCCTAGCTGTTTGTCGGATATCATCACTGTCTACAGTTAAACTGCGCCGGTGCTCAGCATAGGTTATAGCTACTCGCATCCATTCCATCAGAGGGGGCAGAAGCATGAATGGCCTGGAGAAAAAAGAAGATATCCATCACACCTCATGTTAAGATCCATTCTATCTAGGAATATTAATCATGTATCATGCAACTTCTTCAAAACCCAAACTTTCTTATTCAAAAGAACTTTACTTAATTTAAAAAAAAAATCAGGGGCACCTACTTTGAAGTCATCATGTCCTCTTTAGTAAACATGGTCACACAGGACACGTTGGCTAAAATATAAAATAAGTAATGAGTGATCTGCTTTACATTTCTTTTTGCATATAATGAATGTTATGCCAAAGTGCCATAAAAAGTGGAATTTTGCCTCTGGGACATCTTCCAAACTTGCCACTGAAGGGAAGGAGACATTCACTGTGTTTCTGGATGGGAGACTTAGATGCACATAATCCTTGATTTGTAATTATAATTGAGCCTGGAATTATAGTCCTAAATCATGCCAGTTATTAAGTGGGTCACCATGTAACCACACCTAATTTTGCAACCTTTTTATGGGCATCATTAGTGAACTGCATTAAGTAAGCACAACAGTTGTGGAAATCCATTGTCTGCAAGGGGTGTTTTTTGCCAGAAACCAGAACGAAACATGTTTTTTCGGAAAAAAATGTTCTAAAAGATGTTCACATGATCACAGGATGCTGCAAATGGTGATAAATGTGTGCCAACTGCTGAGGGTCCAAAATGTGACCATGTGACTGTGATGATTGTGAAAATTTAGAATCTGGATCATAAGTAACCATGGGAAGGTCCACTGTTACTTCAAAGAATGACTAAGTGACCAGACATAAGTTGAGGACCATCTGTTCTCTGGGAAACACATCAAAGAAGTCTCAGGTGGGCATGTTTAAAGTTCTTGCCCACTTCCCCATGATTTTGTTTCCATGGCCATTTCATACACTTCACAACAATCAAATATATTTCACAACAATCAAATGTACCTTTCCAGATGCAAAATAATTTCGCACATGATGTCTCATGCATCAGATTTCTCCAACTTGACAACCATCCAAATGTGTGAACTTTAACTTCCAGAATTCAGTTTGCATGACCACTGCTGAACATTCTGGAAGTTGAGGTTCACACATGGTGCTCAAATGGTAAAAGGCAGAAGATCTGATATCCACTTTACAGAGAACTGAGATAGCAAGAGAATGTGCTACAAGCTGGGAGTTCGCTTAATCTGATTAAAGTATTGCTTCAGCTATTAAGTTAGTAGTTAGGCACAGGCAAATCCATTCTGTAAAAAAAAAATTTCTTTGACTTATTTTTCACAGAACCTTGGTAAACATTAATCAGTATTGAGACTCTTCAATACCTTTAATATTTCTCTGAACATCCATAAAAACCCATTTGTGACAGTATGTATAAAAATGAGAGGGCTATTAAGAAAATAAGCTGATAGCATGAAAGACAAATCATATTAAAAATAATGATGAATAATAACATGACTGGATGACTGGAGCCCTCTTTTTAAGCTTTTTAAGCTTTTCAACTTTGTGCTCATCAGGAGCCCACCACTTATGCTTATTTTGCCACAAGAAAGGCATGTTTTGTTCAAATCTGCCTTTTGAATACAACTGTGTGGCTTCTGACAGTTAGACATTCAACTAATCAAGTTAATCTTTTTGACTCACACTTTTCCAGCACAGCTTCACTAGTCATTTTGTCCAAAGTATTGCCACTGCCATTACAACAAAAACAGCATATGTCTATTTGGTTCCATTTATTTTTCCACCATCTAGGCAGCAACATCAAGATGACTTTGCATAATAATGAAAAGGTAGAATGTAAATTAGAAGTAGGTTATAAAGGCAGACACACACACACGCACACACACGCACACACACCATTCTGAAGAAGATAATGGCAAGCCCTTTTCATTTTGTTGCCAAGAAAATTGGATTTATGTATCTAATGCATAACTAGGAATCAAGTTCTATCCACAATGAGAAAGTGTTAGGTTTTGGAGGAAGAGCTGAGACAGCAACCCATAAAACAGTATTGTTAAAGTGCTGTATGACTTATAACAACCTCACAAGTAACAAATCAATTGATTTAGAAACAGGTCTCCCATCCTTGGGAATACTTGTACAATGACAATAAAGTTCTTCTAACATCTAACTAACTTTAATCACAAAATGATTCTTATAGATGCTTAATCTAATTTAAGAAGCAGTCTGAGAATACGACTTGTTTAGCAAGATACGTGAACTCAGCCCATATCTGAGGACCATGCTCAGCAGATATACTATAAGCAGCACCTGTCTGTGACAAATGACAAGAACTATACAGGAGAAATTGGAAGACCATTTCTCAATGCCAGTATCCATCTGAAATGCATGGGATATGCTGGAAGATGTGATTACATATAGTTCTCCATGCTGTATGAAACATAAACAGAAAGGTAGTTGATGACTCAAGAAAATAAAATACAGAGCAGATATGGCTCTAAATGTGACTGAAATAGAGGCTTTTTTTTCTGACAATACTCAAGGTGACATATTCTAGAAAGTAATTTACTATCCATACAGTGCAATAAGAACACATACTAGAGTTTCTTAAATTATACCACTTAAAAAATATAATGCGCCAATAGGTCATTGCTTAAGTCTGTTTCAATATCTTTCCTCTGGTCTTGGTTAAGGGAAATGATTGTTGGGCTGCAACAGTCAAGAGGAAACAAACTGGCCAACTGATGGCTTTACAACAGTGATTTCAGTATTGCAGAAGCCTCTTGGATCATGGGGGGGGGGGAGGCCATGAACCGTTATTGGGAATTACACAGACTGAGTGAAATTGCAATGCTCTGAAAATAGTCACATGACAAAACGCAAATGTAGCTGGCACATGACCCTGATTGCAAAAGTCATCCTGATGAGGCTTAAGGGATTGGAAACCGTGCATGAGTGGTTCTTAAAACAACTGATTGTAAAATAATACAAAGAGAAATCTATTTCTCTTCCTTTAGGTCATGCCTAGCATGCAATGACTTTGTTGGGGATAGTCTTGTATTGCACTTTTTTCAATGGCATAATAAAAGGTAGATGAAATTTGAACAGCTGGATGTGTGTAGTCACTGCTTGATAAAATGTTAATTTAAAACTAGTTTGGGCTTGAAGTACTGCTGGAAACACTACAGAAACCTGAAAACCAGTTTAACCAGAGATGCTAGTGACAAAATGCAAAAAATGAGGGTGTATAAGTACATATTCACAGTATTACTTCCAAGTCTTTGAGTCCTAGGCTCGTCAGTAAATGTACAACTCCTCTGTTTAATCCTTAAACTAAAAGAGAGGAAGGTAAACAGAAAGATAATCTGTCGGGATGATGTTTGTTTGTCGTATTCAAGAAACATGTCATTGCCATTCTATAAAGATGCTGGACTTGATTCAGAAAATTAAATATCTTTGAATTGGTTTGGGGCAATTCCGTTCCTGAGAAACAGGGAAGTGTCCTATTCATCTTTCATCAGCATATGCTTGCTGCATCTAGATTGACAGCTGCTCTGTATGTGCATATATATATATATATGATTGCAAGTACTTCCCTTCATGAAAGTAAAGCCCATGTCACACTGAACCAACGGATGCAAAGAGGATGTAAAACGGACAAAAAAGCTTGCCATCCATTGGTTAACGCGATGTATCCGTTCTGTAGTCACTGCCTCCGTTTTGCTTCCTCTCTATCCGTCCAGCATCCGTTTATGGACATTTCATCCGCTCCAAAAGTTTTGGGCTGCCTAAAACTTTTGCGCGGAAAATGTATCCAGTTCGTCCATTCTGCATCCGCTACGCATCCGCTATGCATCTGTTACGCATCCGCTATATCCGCTAGGCATCCGCTAGGCATCCGCGCAACTCCATCCGCTCCAGCAGTAAACGGACACAGGGAGGAAGCGGAACGGATGCGGAACGGATGCAGAACGGATGCCTAGCGGATGCAGCACGGAAACAAAGCGTTCAAAACCGAAAAAACGTTCGCAGAGGGGACCTATCTCGGATATTAAGGATGTCTACAGGATGCCGAGAGGATGCCTAGCGGAAAACCTATACTGCCTATAAAAGGGGGAGCAACTCGCCTGCATTGCACTTCCAGAACAGCAGCCCAGCGGTGCAGACCTCTGCAGCCTTCATCTGACGCTTGCTCTTCCACAGCATCCAGTCATGTCCACCGTGGATTGTAACAAAGTCCTTTTGGCAGCCACCATCATTCTGCAACAGTGTGAAGCCATCTGCAGGCTCTGTGAACACTACTGCGAGAAGAAAAGGAGCCACCTAAAAAGAGTCTGGGTCCGAAGATGGTTCGCCAGTAGAGCGGAGGACGGACTGTACAACAAGCTGATGGTGGAGCTGAGGAACGAAGACACTCGGGCGTTCCAGAACTTCATGAGGATGCCTCCAGCCATGTTTGACAAAGTTGTGCAGCGCCTGACACCCAGGTTGACCAAGGCAAACACCAGCTTCCATCCCAGCCTGGAACCTGGGCTCAAGGTGGCACTCACTCTGCGCCACCTGGCCTCAGGGACCTCCTACAGGAGCATGCAGAATGGCTGGAGGGTGCCATCCAACACCATTAGCATTGTGGTCAGAGAAGTGGTGCAGGCCATCATCGAAGAATACAAGGAGGAGCTCCTCCAGTACCCCTCCACTGAAGAAGGCTGGAAGAAAGTTGCAGAGCAGTGGTATCAGAAGTGGAACTTACCACACACTATTGGAGCCATAGATGGCAAGCACGTGGCCTGCAAATCTCCAGCCAAGTCAGGGTCCACTTATTTCAACTCCAAGGGCTTCTTCAGCATCATCCTCTTTGCCATGGTCGATGCTGACTACAAGTTCATGTACATCGATGCTTCAGGCAATGGCTCATCTTCAGATGCCCAGGTATACAACGCCAGTCACCTCAAGGAGGGGCTGGAACGCAACCTCATGGTGGGCTTCCCAGATCCAGAACCCCTGCCCAACAACACACAAGATGTGCCCTACTTCATCGTGGGGGATGACGACTTCTTCCTCACAACCTACCTCATGAAGCCCTACACCTCCAGACTCCTCACCCGTGAAGAGAGGATCTTCAACTACAGGCTGTCCAGGGCAAGGCGGGTGGTGGAGAACACCTTTGGCATCCTGGCCAACAGGTTCCAGGTACTTCTCACCACCATGCAGCATTGCCCAGAGACCGTGAGGAGGATCATGGAAGCTTGCTGCATCCTGCACAATCTCATGCGCACCCGCTACCCAGTCTTGCAGAACAGGCTCGTGGACCTCCAACAAGGCAATGGGGACATGGAGTCTGGGGAATGGAGGCAAGGGCGAAACCTGATCGACACTGAGGATGTGCAAGGCCCCAACAGAGCCTCACATGAAGCGAAGAAGCAGCGCAACCTCCTGAGACAATGGTGCAACTCCCCAGCTGGAGCAGTGGAGTGGCAAGACAGGATGGTAGATGCTTAATGGATGCTTCCTTCAGCCTGTCTCATCACACAGATGAGATTGGGCCATGTATGTTTGGTTGGCCTACAATGAACAGGGCGTTTAATCAAGAGTTGTGTTTATGTTGACATGTGTGGATAATTATTACATTATTATTGATAATAAAGGGCCGTAGGTGTGGCACCTGGGAAGGTGGACCATACAGTCCCACTATGCTTGCACTGGAGGTTTATCTATCCCACAGCTATCCTAACCCATCCCACAGCTATTACCCATCCCACAGGTATCCTAACCCATTCCAAAGCTATCCTTACCCATCCCACAAGCATGCAAAGGCTTAAACCATTTCTAACAGTTTCCACCAAGACTTTATTAAAAAAAAGAAATGAAGCAAATGTGTGAATCATAAATAGACTTTATTAACAACAAGCTATAAGACAAAAATGAGTCTCTGGCCCTCCTCTTGGTCGCTCAGTCCCAGGGGTGAAGGGTGCAGGTGCTGTGGAGGTGGCTGGTGCTGGAGTGCTTGTCATCAGCTCCTCCAGAAGCAGAAGCAGCAGAAGCCCCAGCCCCAGAAGAGCGAGCCCGTGCTGCAGAAGCCTCAGCAGAACCAGAGTGAGGGCCAGTGGGCGGGATGGTAGCCCTGTCCCTCTTGCAAGGGCTGGCAGCAGATGGCTGAGGCTTGCTGTGCTTCCGCATGGTTGTGAGGTTGCTGGCTGGCAGCAAGGCTGGCAGGAAGGCTGGCAGGGAGGCAGGCACCAAGGCTGGCAGGCAGGCTGGCACCAAGGCTGGCAGGAAGACATGAACCAAGGCTGGCAGGAAGGCTGGCAGGAAGGCTGGCAGGCAGACCGGCTGGCAGCAAGGCTGGTAGCAAGGCTGGCAGCAAGGCTGGCAGGCAGACATGCAGGCAGGGCAGGCAAGGCAGTCGATGTGTCCGGCAGCAGGTCTTTCCTCTGAATGGCGACCTGCTTCCGAGCTGTTTCCGTTATATCCGTGGGGCTGACGCAATGCATCCTCCCCGCATGCGCAGTGAACGACAGGCATCCGTTAGGCTTCCGCTGTGCATCCGCTAGGCTTCCGCTGTGCATCCGCTAGGCTTCCACTCTGCATCCACTTCACCCATTTGGCATCCGCTCTGCTTCCGCTCTTTCCATTCCGCGTCCGCTTCGCTGAGGCACCCCGGAAGCCCTGCGGATGTGCCACCCACTCCCATCCGCTTCCATCCGCTGGGCTTCCGTTCCGCATCCGCTTTGCATCCGCCCTGCGTCCTCCCCGCGTCCGTGTTATCCGCTCCGGTTATGCAAATTTTCGGCCGTTTTGAGAGCGGATAACAACGGATGGAACATTTTGCTCGTCCGCTGTGTCCTTTTTCTATCCATTGGCCAGTGTGACATGGGCTTAACATGTTTAGTTTCAACTGCTGCACCTGAAGCATTTACAAACATTATGTTTGACTGAACAATCTGTAGAGTCATAACAATGTGAAAAGTCATCTGGCACAAAGGTCTTATTATTCCAGTGGTTAATTTTGCAAATAATGACTTTTGCATCCTATTAATATCTTCCTCATATTTTCCCCAAAATAAAATCATAAACATCCAGCTTAGTTGGATTCATATACTTCTAGATTTAAAACAGGAGGCTGCATTTGGACATAATACTGAGATTATTTTGGTTTGGCATAAAAATGAGCAGCAGTGAATCTTGCAATTGCTCATAAATCCCCCTCTTCCAAAGTGAAGAAGAGTTTGGAAACTTTTGCTGCCATTTTTTAAAATCTTACCTGCATATTGATATAAATTCCAAGCATTAAATTGTGGAGAATCTCAGGTGAAATAAGCCAATAGTTACAATTCACGATTTCAGCTAGCACTAATTAAGATGAGTTATTGGTTAAAAATTCAAATGACACGTTAAATTAGGATAAATCTAAATGGAAACTTTTAATCACCTTTGACCAATGTTAGAAAAGGAGAGGAGGAAAGGAAAGATGAGTTTGAGCTCCCTTAGCCCTAAATCATAGATTAGTATTTTTTTAATAGCAGATATTCTTTCCACTGACATTTAGGAACTGCTATGACATGATGAAAATGGCACAAGTTGGACAAAGGGGAACCTTATGGGAACGCTGTGAATCAGAAGCTAAATATGCATTTGTGTCCACACTTTCCTGGAATTGGACATGAGTCCCTATGAAAACAGGGAATCTCATTTCTGAATAAGCATACAAAGAATTATCCTTTCGACACAAATATGGATTCAGGTTTGCTTATATTGTGCCCTTGATATTTTTATAATCCACCACTCCTTGACATATTTCCTCCTGCTAAAAAATTAAATGACAAATTATATAACAAATATCCTAGCATTGCCACCGGTTCCATTACTGTGCATTATCTAAAATTAAATCTAAAGAACAGGATAAAAACCGCTCATAAAAACGTGTGCACATTCTCGTATCAAACATTCTCCTGTCAAACACTTTTCTCCCACAAAATGTTTATTTTAATTTTAAATTTTTTAATCATTTGTTCAGGAAGAGGACAAAACGTTAAGATGCAGATAAAGTAAAAGGAGTTAGACTGTAAAAGATTACAGACAGATTGAAGATTTATGTTTGCTTCCACTCACTTTTCATCGATTAACGTAAATGAAGCTAAGCCTTTGCAATGAGGGATATGCATAAATAATAGGATGCACAGCATAGCTTCCTAAGCTGCAGTAAGACTTGGTTTGGCATATGAAGGTTGTCTCCCCCCTCCCCAATTATGGCACCTTCTTTAAAGTAATAGAGGCCCATAAGGCAAACAAAAAAAAAGAAATACATCTTTTTGTTTTATACCATATTACACACTGGTTCTTTTTATCCATTTTAATATTAATTTCAATGTTTTAACTTTTAATGTCTGATGTTTTAATGTCTTAATCCTGTAACTGTTTTGTTCTATTTTTGAGGAATCGTAAACCATCCAGAGTTGCTTGGAAGAGAGATGGGAAGGATACAAATTTAATGAAACAAACAAACAAACAAAAAACCCCTCTTCTAGTATACAAAACCTGTTACTCTAGTCAAGAAAATTGCTGAAGTTGTGGAATTGAGATGTTTTCCCCAAGTTCCATTATTAAGTCTATTCATCTACTCTTATTTATTGCAGTAGCTCAACGTTAAACTTGTACTGCTATGTGTAAAAGGAGCTGTACCTTGTACTGAAATGAAGCAGGCATTAATTGCATTTTTGTCATATATCACATCATATCATATCGTATGAAGAGTTGTGTTATATCATATCATAGTTCCTTTGAGAAATTCTACCCAATCGCCGTTTTTAAAGAAAATGCTGGAGAGAAACTCTTTTTCTACAGATGAAACTTTCCTTTCCAAGTAAACATGCTTAGCTTCAAGAAAGAACAAGAAATCTAAGCATCGGTAACTCATAAGAGAACTGTTTCTGAAAATTCTCAGTGTATTTTACTAATTTAGCACTATAGATTTGTAGGGAATTGAGCTGTAACAATTGAGTTGTAACTTTATCAACAACCTAATTTGGCTAATAATGTATTTAGGTAGCAAAATAAATTTCTAGTAAGCCATAGACAGTGACAAAAAAGAAGAACTTTCAGAGAAAATGGCTGGCTGCTATTGGAATTGAGTTAAATCTATTTTTTGAACTATAATATTTGATTGAGGCTGCATTTGTGCACAATCTGTTGTTGCTGAGCATGCAGACTTTGTATATAACTTAATTCCCATTTGAAGTTGATGCCAGTGTTTTCTTAGTGGAATGCTAAATTAGAATGTGTGTCTGTATGTGCATTTGAGTGTTTGTAGAGGATAATTAGCTGTTGTCTGTGAAGGGCTCCAAAGATCATTTCACTTGGAACTCTGCAAGTGAAAAAGTCTAATATTTACAATGCACAGCAAATACTTCGTTTCTGAAGACCTACAGCAGGTTATGAATGTATTAAAGAAAAAAAGAAAAAGAAAGAAAAAAGGTGGGGTGGGGCATTTTTTCTAACAGTGATCTAGCAAATGATTAGAAGAAGGAGGAAGAAGGTACAGTATAGTACCAACTGCATGGGTACAGCAAACAGTAAAGCAGTAGCAAGGAATGAGATGGGTGGAATTATGGAGAACAATATGCAACAATAAAGACAAAAAGTGTATTGGGATACTCAGGAAACAGTTCCTTAATGCAAGAATGAGGATATGACAGCATAATTAAAAGACCAACATTTACTAAGTCAATGAATAATAACTTTTTTTTCGAGTACAAAAGTTTCTGAATGAAGAAGAGAAATGTTTGTCCAGTATGGAATACTATTCAGAAGAAGATAGGATTCCTGTCATGCCCCTAGTGGAGACGGAGTCTGAGGGAGAGGACGAACAGCTGATAGGGAGAGGAAGTGAAGGAGAGTGGGGAAGGGCAGAGGCCAGCTGAGCAGTCAGAGGAGGACCCAGGTCCATCCCCTATTCATCCTAGGGCATGGAGGAAGGAGAGGATAAGGGAGAAATGTGGTCTACTTGGGAGGAGATGGCCTTGATCCTCTTCATGGGCTGCAGCTGTGACAACTGAATAAAGAGTATGGACCTGCATACTCGCAAACGCTGGAAACAAAGTGTGTAAATATCTCTATAGTTCCTCTCTGAGTTTGGCGTCCTTCCCAGTGGGTGTTATCTGTGGACATCCTCTAGCCCTTATTTTGCCTGGTTTGTGTTGCTTTTTTCCTTCTTCGTGTGTAGGAGTTCTTTTATCTTCCATCAAAGATATTTGGAGCTTGGAAGCAAAGTGAAGGAACAAAAGGAGCTTCACCTGTTTTCTGTGACTGTGTTTGTTTTGTATCCCACCCTGGATCATCACAATTCCTGTAATATTTTTCTAATTCCCTGTTATCCTTCAGAAAGATAGGAATAGGCTTGGGGATGGGTTAGTTGGCGTTCTCATCCTAAGGCAGGCATGGTTGATATTTTTCTGGTTACTTATTTTAGTTTGGATTTATATATATTTTTATATATAGCACCAAATTTAAAACAGAAACGGCTGTGAAAGTCTGACTCACAAATGAACACAATACAGAAGCCTGATGATGGCAGATGAGATTCTGCGGAAATGTTACTACAACTTTAAAAGCACAACTATAATGATGTGGGAAAATACCCAAATAAAGCTGAATACCATGTATATGTATGTGTATGTGTGTGCCATATGTTTATGTTTAGTACCACTTAATTATATAAGAATTGACCACATCATTTTTTTAGAAACCAGATTCCTTTAACCCAGTGTCTCTAATTTACTCTAATGGAAAATTATTTTAACCATAATGGGTTGGGGTAGGCAGTGATGACTAAAAAGTATCCCTTGTTTTATCATGTCTTTGCCAATGGTCTGCACTCTGCAGGAATGATAATCGGTAAAGTAGTCCTACTTTCAACACAGTTTAATCAACTATGCTCTAATGTTGATAAAGTTTATCTAACTTAATTTGTTAGCCTGCTCTTTATTCAAGAAACTGTCTGATTCGGTAATTGAAACTTCCCATTGGAAAAACCAAATTTAAACCTGTCTTTCATTATGGAACAGCCTAGATGATTTTGAAGTAGTCACTCCCATGTGCATACAGTAAGTGCAACAAATATTAAAAATGAACTGAAAAATGAAAAATGGAATGGAAAGCAAGGGCAGTGGGGAGTGTTAAAAAATAAATATTTCAAACAATTATATGTTACACAGTGTTATCATTTATTCATTTTAGTGCCACATCACTCTCAGAAGTGCTCTGGATTTCAATTCATTCACCTCTGACATTTCTAACTCGGGTCTTTCATCTCATTGGTCTGTGGATGAATTAGATTGAGGGTCCCCAAATTCTGGGCTGTGGACTGGTATCGGTCCACAGCCTGTTGGGAACTGGGCCGCATGAGCAGCAGGTGAGCAAGCAAAACTTTATTTGCCATGTATGGGATCTAGGTTGTACATGAAACCGTACCATCACCCCCGCTTTGTGGAAAAACTGTCTTCTACAAGACCTTTCTGGTCCCTAGTGCAAGAAAGTTTGGGGACCAGTGAATTAGATGATTCAAATTAGCAGAAGGTGCATAAACTGACATTGTGGTGGAAAAGCGAAGGCAGTGCCCTGCACAAGCCAGAACTATGGAAGAAAAACTGGTTCCATGGGCAATGAGACCATGGAAAAAGGAGTGTGGGGCTCAAACATCTGGAACATATGATCAGCTGGGATGTATGATCACAAATTATTCTTTGTGCTTGGCCAGATGCACACAATAGAGTTGGATGAAGAAGCTGAGATAGCAGTACCTTGCACATAAGTCATCATGAGCCTCATAACAAACAAACCTCAGCAGGTTTTATGTGGCCTGCAGGAAGTTTGTTTGAGGCTAGAGAGTAATAATAAATGAGGGATACTGACCTCTTAACTGTATTAATCAACTTCACAGGCATGCCTGATTTGACACTGTATTTAATAATAAATTTTATAATGAATAATAAAAATAAATAAATCACCATTTAAATCCTAGATTGGTTTAGTTACTTCAGTTATCTAAAGAAGTGAGCTGTAATTCTCAAAAGCTTATGCTTTTTAATAAAAATTGTTAGTCACTAAAGGTGACTACCTGATTCCTTCTAAAAATAAAAATCATGTCACAAAACAATCATATATTAAAACTGTGCACAGATTCATCTCTTTAAAGAAAAAATGCTAATTAAACCAATGAGATTATGGAAAGTCAAAGGATTTCCTTTTCCCCCCAATTTTGTTCATTTATTTAGAAGGATATAGTAGAAGATCTCAATAGCTACTTGAAGCACTGAGTGCAACTTAATGTACATGTTTAAAGTAAAGCGATGGTTTACTAATAGGATGTCATTTAGGGAAAGTAAAAAAAAGATGCTTTTATAATAGCTTTACTGTATTTAGTTTAAAGCTTTTATCTCAAAGCCACTTAATATCCTAGAATATAAACTAGTATTAAAAAATCCTAATTTTTAAAAATTAAATTATTAATACCTAAACTATAGGTATTAATATATTTAATATTATTTAATATTAATTAATATATTGATTAATATTATTAATATTAATTAATATATTTAAATGTTTTTTCGGTAGTTAGCAGACCTTAAGTCAGTCGTCTCCAACTTCCTTAGGCCGATGGGCCTTTTGTGGGTCTTTTGCAAAATGGCTGCTGGAGAACTTTGCCTAGTCATGTCTTGCCATATGAAATATTAATCATCAAAGTGTTCCAATTTGTAACTAGTTATGATCCCGCTACTGGTCCTGCTTTTCTTTAGGTTTTTTTTTTTTTCTGGGCACATAGACAAATTTCTAAACTGGATTTCAACTGTTCTTTTGTTAAACTTTTCAGCTTACAGAATTTTTGTTCATGACTAAGATGTTAGAGACCAGTGCTTTGCCAATTTTCACACTTTAAAAAAAAAAAACTTTTAAAATATAAATGTTCAGATAGGATAAGGATCCTGGAAGGTCTATGACCTATTGGATGACCATAAGACATTGAGTCTCTCAGATTTTTTTCAAGTTATGCTTTACCAAAGTTATAAGAATAAGAGGAAGCCTCCTCTTTCAAACAGGAACTGTCCCATCATATTAAAAAAAGGCGAAGCTAGGAAAGAAAAATGAGATCAATAATCTGCACTATGCATTTGGTACAATGATCCAGCAGCTAATCAAAATGCTTTGCAGCTTTCTCACCCATACTCTGATTGCCACAAAACCTTACGCATACTGTGTCTGAAAACTAGAACAAGATTCCTTTTGTTCAAATTAGATGCTCCCTCCCTTTTTTTTGCAGCACTGCCTGGTTTTCCATCCTACGCTCTGTTTCCATTAAGTTGGCATTTTCTGACTTTTGCATTGTATGTCTAGATGGATGGCACAGTTCCTTATACAAAATACTTATACAAAATCCTTATACAAAATACACAGTTCCTTATACAGTCCTAACACAAAATACTTATAGTCATCCATTTATCAATCAGTCCACCCAATCTAATGGGTATCAAGTCAGATCATTATATGCTTACAATTGTTTGTCTTATTTCTTTGCTGTTGATAGAACCCCATAAAGGATTATAGTACAACATAAGTTAGATACTGGCAAACTGGATAGCTCATAAACTTCTGCCAATATTGATTCCAAAAACAACAGGATTTCCTTTTCTGGTATTTCCTAAAACGAATTCAGGTTCTTTTTGTATAGAATGTAATTATGCTAAAATTAGTGATGGAAAAGTAACAAAATTACTTAATGATGTACAGCTGTTTGCTTTTTGTATATTAAAATATATCGCTATGTAATGAATCTCTGTGAAATCAAAGAGGCACTGAAACACATATACCTATGGATTCTGCCAACATATGTTCTTTGATGATGGGATCTTATATATATATTACTACCCTTAGGCAGAAGGGACTTGCTCAATGGGTCATATTTTAGCACACAGGTGCAGCATTCCAGCAGGTTGCAAAATACCACTTCAGATGAGTACAAGCCATTGTGGTAGACAGCCTTCTTAGTATCTGTGCTTAAATTAACACATCCCTATATTCAGAAACTTTTCCATATGTTCCAGTGACATGGGAGACAATGTGGTTGAACTGGGAATGCAATGGTTTAAATATCAATCCAGCCATGAAGCTCAGTAACTAGTATTAGCACTTATGCTAAATGAGCTCAAAGGATTTGAGGAGTGAAGGCCTATATATCTTATTTAAGTTGCTTCACAAAATAATCCAATAAATAAAAGGTCCATCTCAGCAATTACAAGCAGAGTTACTCTGCATGATTTAAGATGTATGTTTCTCAGACCATTTGGTTCACGACAAAGTCAATGTTAGGTGGGAATAAGAACTGACTAGATATGCTACAGCAGTAAAGTTTGAAATTCAGGGCTGGAAGTTCAAAATTGAAATCTATCCCCACTTTTAGGAAGTTCTTGGATGATGATGGTCTCTTTCTGTATATATAATATCTCATAATATAATTTTGAAACTGAAAGTGATTATACAGTACAATACTACTAAGACTTTCTAGAGGAAAGATGGGGTATGAATGCAACAAATACAAGACTTGGGATTAATCAATGTCCAGCATGATTATGACATTTTTAAAAAAGTTGTCTTTTTGCCAAAGATGCTTTATGTGGTCCTTTCATCATTCCAGTTTTATCCTCACAATAACTCTGTGAAGTAAAGCAGGCTGAGAGGAAGCATTTCATGGAAAGTTATTAGGTGGCTGGGTTTTCATAGTGCATTAAACAAAATGTAGATTCTTTGTTTTTTTCTTATTGGATTAAGTCAGCCTAGTCATTCATCCAAACTATCGTTTGACATTTAGTATTACATTTGAATTCAGAAGTCATGGCTTTGCAAAGCATGGCTTAGACCTGCAAACCGGGTCTTAGTGGGATGTGTGAAATTCATGATTAATGGGGCTTTGAAAGCTTAATTTCCCAATTTTTATTTGGCCATTTTTGTAACTATAACATGCTGGCTTTTAACGAAACTTATGAAGATTTTAACATAGAATGTCCATTTCTAATAGAAAAGATAATTAAGGAAAGTCCTGTGATTCCATGCAGTTACAATTAAATAGCACAATAAAGCCTGAGCTTTATATGTTTAGTCACTTATATTTATTTTCTCAAACTGGCACTGTGTGTTTGGGCACCAAAGGGTGTATGAGTGTGTCTAGTGAGGAAGAGGAAAGGATAAGAGATAAGATGTCCACCGAAATCATTTTACAGGTAGCAAGAAAGATCTGGAATCGGTGAAAAGGAGGAGACTAAAATAAAAGAAAGAACAAAAGAAGAGAATTAATGGCCTCTTTTGCCTGTTCTCCTCAAATTTAGTAGCACCACTGTCTGAAATAATTAAAAAAATGGTTGAAAAGAATTTGAAAATGAATAACCAACTGAAACAGCAATAAGCAAGCAAGTTCTCACAAAATTAATCAGAAGTAGTCTTGGGCTTCTGAAAGGCTTCAAGATCTGAAACCCAATACCCTTGCTGGGTGGCAGACTGGGGAAGCTTGTTCTAATGCTCACCAGTTAAAATAAAGATAGGAATGGCAAAAATGTCATCACTTTTCTTGCTGTTTAAAATGACTGTATTAATATTCATTAATATTAATGTTGATCATTAATAGATTTCACAGACATCTAAAAAAAAAACTATCATAGCGCAGCTGATCTTCAGTGTTATTTTTTTTTTTTTAAAACTGAGATCCCCCCCCCCCCGCCAAGTTTTGCAATGCCTTCAAAAGCATACTTCATAAGCTCAATGAGGCACAATGGAGTAATGCAGAATTTGCAGCTGATTTAGCACTAAGAGTTAAAAAAGAAAAGGCTGGCTCTTATAGCCTTGCCAAGAAAGGGTATATGAATCAGTGCCTTTATGCAGCATGCTGCGGGTCTGGAATACTCAGAAATAACCTCAATTTACTTTTTCCTGTTGCTGGAAATAAACAAGCAGAAATCTGTGTGTATAGTATCCTCTGCAGTACATACATCCCACTGGCCACATCAAATGGAAAGCACGGGATTTATTGTGAAAAAGCACAGATTTTTTAAAAAACATTTTCAAAGGCTGGTTAGATTTTTATTTAGCAACAGTCATGCTGTTCTGAACTTTTTACTTTCTAGCTTGCATTTACCTACACGTGTATTTGAGCTTAAAAAGCATATTGCATGTAGAAAGGGCTTCACATGTAGATGAGAAATGGATCTGCATGTGAACTTCTCTGGTGTGCATCAGGAGCCAAGAACATCAGAAAAGAAAAAAAAGAATATTATTGATCCATTCCTTGGAAGTAGAACAGTGGGCACATTCAGTGCACTCCCACATGCGCCTGCTCTGATCAGCCTAAGTAGAATTAATGCTTTGAAACAGTGCTTTCTTAAAACACTCACAATTATATTATACTTGATCTGTTGAATCAATGCCCATATGTATATATTTTAAGCATTGCTTTAAAGATTCTTCATATCACATTTATTAAAAACAACCAATATTTTTGCAGCATATTGATTTTGGAATATTCCAGAGACCCCATTTGAAAAAACAAACTAAGCCTTCTCCTCTTTCTGTTTCAACTCCAACTAAAAGAAGACTTTTTCAGGGAAGCTTAAAATCTTATATTTGTATCTGAAATCTGCTTAGATCAACAACTCTCAACAGTATGCAAGAGGGGAAAATTAAAAATTAGAAGTGACAAATGAGCAGTTATTAAAATTATAACAAGTACTGAATCTGTGAAAATATCCTCATTTTTTAAATGATCCATAAAGTTTTCTTATAAAAATATTAGCTATTTATGCACCTTAAACATTTGCTAGGAACTATGGGAAGTAAAGTTGTACATGTCTGGAACAGAGAAACAAACATTAAAAAGCAAACAAACCCTGGAACACTAGAAAATAAAACTTCTGTTCTTTCCGGCCATTCCTCTGTAACACTCTAGTTCCAGTTCCAATATGTTAGCCAAGTTAAGAAAATGTCCTGGCTAAGCTACAGAAACGACTGGAGAAGGCTGATCCTGTGGAATTCACGGAGCAAACTAGACTTAAAATGCTCTGCAAAGTGAAGCTCTGTTAACTTGAAACGTAATTTTGGAGCACAAACAGGAAGACCTACCGTTCATTACTCAAGGCCATCCTTGGTGGATCCAGATTGGGGTTCTCCATGGATTCCATCTGAGGGCAGCGTAGAAAGTAGTAGAGAGTATGGAGAGCATTGGGGGACCAGGTGATGGGTGGTTGCTGTTGTCTGGTTTGCCGAACAGGGCTCATGCCAGGACGAACGGTAGTCAAACACTGCATGTGGTGCATTGCTCGTGAGACCAAATCACCTGGAAGGGGAGTAGATATAGAAACCAAGAAAGCTGTATCTAATCATGGATTGATGCCCAAAGAACATTCTTGCATTGCAGAATATACTGTACATATGTGTTAAGCCTTTTAAATAAAACCTCAAATTAATGCAGGCCATGAAATAAATGCTGAAGCCTGTAAGGCATGGATTGATTTCTGATAGTCCCATTCAGATGATGATGATAAACAAGAGGAGATGCACTAAGACAAACATTTTCCAGGGAGAAAATAAAGCATCCTTTAAGTCAGTGGTGGGATTCAATTTTTTTTTACTACCGGTTCTGTGATAGTGGTTTGGTGGGCAGGGGAAGGATACTGTAAAATCTCCAGTCAGAGGTGGTATTTGCCAGTTCTCTGAACTACTCAAAGTTTCCGCTACCGGTTCTCCAGAACTGGCCAGAACCTGCTGAATACCATCTCTGCTTTAAGTAGTATACAGTACACCTGAAAACATAGTTTACATTAATCAAAATATAAACAGACTTTCATAGCTTACTTGATATATAAAAATCTATTATATCTGTGATTTTTTTTTTTAAAAAAAACAGAACATACATTAGAAGTTTTATTGATTTATTTCGTTATTGCTAACTGGCTCTTAGGCTGGAAAGTTGCCTTTTGGCATTTGAGTATGATTCATCCATTTGCCAAATTCATGGGCTTTAGGATGGATGTGGCATGTTAGCCAAATACTGGGGCCCACAAGTTCCTCTCTGGAATTTTCAGCAGGAGTGGAAAACAAGCTGGTTC